>BMAW01109654.1:3164-33086 GCA_019974015.1 Nephila pilipes | reverse complement strand
AAGTAAAATTTCTTCCCTATTCTTATTTCTGAAGATAACTCCGATCAACCAGAAAGCATCTCTTGAAACAAAACAAGTTCTTTCTCAATCGAAAGTCTTCGTATAGGCATTCTTTATTTAAAAAATTATTTAAAACTAGATTATAAAGCTACTTCAAACAAAATTTGAATTTTTCTGAAATAATTATACACACTATTGTACGAAATCTGAAACAGTTACATAAATTAAACAAAAACATGAATTAAATGAATTCTAGATAAACCTGTTCGTTGTATGGTATCTGTAAAAGTTTAAAAACTGGCTTACCGTGGTATTTGAGCCTATTCAGAATATATCCTCCCACATGTAATGAACAGACGTGTCAAACAAACAAAAAAAGGCCAGCCCTCCTTACTCTGAATTATTTGCAGGATGTTGGCGTCCATACGCCGAGGACCCTGTTCTTCTTACAAAGCGAACGAATTTATAAAACTAATTTGAAACTGAAATGTCACTACTTAAAATTTAATCAAAACTACAAGCGTAATATCCGCATTTGTTGCAAAACTGTTTCTGTACAAACAAAACCTGGGAAGGGGAGAATGTTCTCAGTTTTCAAATCTTTTGAATTTGCAAAATAGAGATGTAGATTTGCTCGCTTACTGTCAACATCTAAAGGCTCTCCTTACAGACCTGAACCAAATACTTGAAGACATTCTTCACTTGGATATTCCCGAATGGGTGTTGAACCCTTTTGCGCTTGGTCAGATCCCAAATACAGATGAATCCGTAATAAAACAGGACATCTAGAACACAGTTCGGTTCGTCTGTAATGCCTAATGACTCTAGTTCCCAAAATTTTGTTATACTGTTATCAACCTTATCTTGGAGGAAATTGCAATAGTAATGGTTTGATTGTTCGTTTTGAATGGAACCTGTAACAACATAACCGAACACAGAGTCTTGCAATATTATTTGATTGTCATATAACTTTATTTGTGCACTTTTTAATAACTCATAAAATATTTCCCCTCCAAGAAGAATGCCAATACGTTTGGGAATATTAAATTCCGTATCTGCATAAATTATATTTTTTGGAAAATTTATTTTTGTGATATCAAACGGTTCTGCAGGAACACATCCTGTTATTTCAGGCACTAAGAGAAAGTTAAGTTTTCTTTTGAATGATCCACTTTCGTTCGAAATTTCAGTCATCACTCTTTCTTTTACAGCAGTGCAAGTACCGTTCACACCCACAATTTTCGCGTTTATTTTTTGTTTCTTCAATCTTAAACAATCCGCGGCTTCGAAGCTACATAAGCATTGTTGACTCCCGCTGTCTAGAATTGCATTCAACAGACGCCAGCTGCCTCCCACTTTTTGACCTTGGCGGAGGAAAGTAAAACTGATTTGTTCTTCACTGTGGTGTACAAACATGACACAGCAGTTGAAGAAAATGTTAATGAATCGTTCATCGGCGCAGGGTTTGGGTCATAAATAATTCTAGATGAACTCTGCAAGGAGGGAACGGGAAGGTTGCCGTTCGTTAGGTTAGATTCTAAACGGGGTTTACTTGCATTGCAAAGAAGTGAATTATGGTTTGCATTGCACCACTTACATTTTTTAATTTTAAACAGTTCTTAATAAGGTGATGACCGAGACAATTAAAACACAGATTTAGAGATTTCACTCGATTGTTCCTATCTTGAATAGACATATCATGAAATTTTTTACATTTAAAAACTGGGTGTGGTTCTGATAAACATAGAGGGCAATTTTTTTTATCACTTTTTACAACAAACGTTTTGAATTTGAGAGGATTTTCGTTCTTTGGTTTCAACGAGGAATTTCTCTGCACGTTTTCTAAGGCTTGGCTTCTTTTAATTAAAAAGTCTAAAAATTTATCCCATTCAGGCAAATCATTGGAATGTAATTCCATTTCAAATTGTTTACGAGATTCATCGTCTAGACGTTGGGTGATTACAAAAATTAGCATTGATTCACACAAAGCGTTAGGTTCTAATTCTAATTGTTTTAAAGCTCTCAGATGACTCTGAATGGAGTCAATTAAATTTCTAAGGTGAAATGCAGATTCAAATTTTATTTTGTTAGGATTCAACAGTTCAGCAATGAGGCTATTAACGATTAATCTTTTGTTTTTATATCTTCGTTTTAAGGCGTCGAATAAAGATACGTGTGAATCATTAACTGTTTTGCATTGCCTTTGAGGGCAGATTGTAAATAATACAATTTTTGTGAATCCGATAAACAAGTATTATCATCAATTAATGTTACAAACTGAGATTTAAATTGTAACCAATCAACATATTGTCCCGAAAATTCAGGTAAATTAATGGAAGGCAGTTTTACGTTACAATTAGCAAAATCATTGTTTACAGACAATTTAGAGGTATTCAAAGCTGAAGATTCAAGTAAAGTATTGAGACTCACCTCTAAATTATCAGCGTCTTCTTCCATTTTATCCAAACTGTTTTCAAAATCAGGGAGCTCTTCATCCGAAAGAATACTGTAACTTTCGTTTCGTAAAACGTCGATTTTCGCTTTGACCTGGGAAAGCGAGACTTGTTTATTTTTTAGTTCCACTTGATTCAATGGAGAATCCGCACTTTTTAAAGAGTTTTTAATCTGAGTAATTTGACCGAGCAAATATGCTTTTCTTCTGCTCAACACGGTGAGTTCCGATAGTTCTTTTGGCGCCATGTTATCAATTTTCGGTTCTCCGGCTTGACGGACCACAAAAACTGTATGGTGATGAAAGGGGGGTTGAATTGATTAGACTTTGAGTTATTTGAAACTTATCTATTCAAACAAAGAGCTGTGGACTGTATACTAAAATATGAATGTTTATTTGAGCGACGGTTGGTACGTCGTGCTCCTAGGCTGATGTCTACAGGAAGAATGATACAAATTGTAAAAAACAAGAATATGACTACTAGCGCCATCTGCACTCGCGGGTCGTAACAATAATGAAAGTTTTAGAAACAGATTTTATAATTTTTTTACAAACATTATCATAAAGATAAAAATTTATATCATTTATATAGTTGTTTAGTTTTTTTTTTTTTTAATTTCAATTTTTTAACCCCTCCTCTGAGTCAATGGATAGACTCTGCGTCCACACATCCTTACTAAGAAAGTAGTAGTACTGAAATTACTTTAAAATTTTCAGAAATCTGCGCCACTTCTTTGATTACTCTTTACACATTTGTGTTTGTTCATGCTAATTCGATTGCATGAATTGATTTCTATACATATTATAATTTTCTTTTGATTATTTTTTTTTATTTATTCATCAGCAGGGTTCCGTGACTAAAACTAATTACGCCGTGGTAAATTTTCGAAATACCGCTAATAATGGCAATTCAAAAAACAAGAATTTAAGCATTTATTATTTATCAGATTTTATTATTTTCCCTGATTAAAAAAATACACCTGAAAAAAAGAATAATCATTAATTATAAAGGTATAACTATTCAAATTATTTACATAATAGCTACGATATGAAATCATGTTATATTTTGTTATATTCAAATAAAATTCATAAGCGATTATTTATTCGCTAATTTTCTTTTCCTCTTTAGCTATTTTACTTAATATACATGTAAACAGGGTAAAATGAATTTATGGAATATGTAGAGTGTAATTTAAAATTGAAAATAGTAACATTCATTTCAAAGTCACTTTATTGTTTCATTTCAATCAATGTTCGGCATTGAAAAAAGTGGAACTAGACAAGTTGCACTTCTCTTTGAGATTGGCTGAGCTGTACCCCTAAAACGGTGAAGTACTGTAAATTTCTTTCATTTGACATTTGTGGTGGACATCTAAAGCGAACCCGCTAGAGTTTCTTTCAGCATGTCTTACGTTCTATGTTTTATGAGAACAGAACCCCTCCTTATATTGTTGATATGATAATTGTTGAAACAAAAAGCAAAGTTGAAAAGAATTAATTAAAATTGTTGATGAACTCTAGCGTAAGTGCTCATTTTCTTAATAAATCTATTAGCAACATATGGCTAAAATTTGAAAAACAAATACTGTTGATTGCAACTTAGATAAGTTTCCACATTTCTTTTGAATTGAACAAACACTTGACACAATTAGGTTTATTTGTGGTATGATAACTCGTTTATTTATTCATGATATCAAATTTTTAAAAAATTGATTTTTGCTATTGTTGATTTTAAAAAACATGCTATTGTTTATTGATATTGAACTTCAAACAAGGCAAAATATATTACTATTTTTAATCTTTAGATTTTAGAACTGATCTTGTAGCATTATTCTTGTTCATTTCATATTTTATAAGTAAGAAGACACCATATAACTTGAATCTTTTGATCTATATAAAACATATGGTGTTTATGGAAGTACAATTTGTAAAATGATAGAGAGATCAGTAGAGGAATATAATTTTGCAAGGCTTATGCATATTTGACTGAACATAAAGACACATTTTATTCTTCTTAGTTTGAGAAGCAAACTAAGAATTTTGGTTCAGGTTCATATTGCCAATATCAAAAGCCATCAGATTCAGAAAGTGCGGTGGTATTTGAATAACAGCACAATAAAGGCTATTTGAATTGATGATCCTGGCTTCAGGTACAGCACTTAAATTTGAAAATCTTCCTACACATTGGTAAAAAACATCAGTCTTCATAACTGTTAAACCTTTCCAAGACTCAAAGTACGCTTCTGTTTCTATAGCCAGACATCATTTTCTTAAAACTCAAAAGAAATTAAATATGATAACATTTCCGCTCAGTATATTTACAGCAAAAGGGCTAAGATAATTGAATTAATCTGTACCATTAATCTACAAAGAATAAAGCACAATTATCGAGGGTTATAAACCTGTAATTAGATACATTTTGAAATTTAAATATGTATTAGCAATTTGTTGATGAATACGTTCAGGAAATGTCTGCTCAACTCTACCACTGAACTAAAGTGTTTCTAGAGTGAACTGTCTTGAAAGACTAATGAAGGAAGCTAGTCTCCTCAGTAATCTGTATGAATAACTGGATAGGAATACAAGTAGTATCATTGGGACCATTTCCGTTAAAAGATATTCATGCAAATATGCTTTTAAAGATTAAACAAAAACTGAAAAGGCAGGACAACATATTTCTAAAAAAACGAACATTTTAAAATCAATATATGTGAAGTAAAGCTGCAAGAATTCAAATACATATTGTGATGATTCTCCTGTTCTAGTGCAACATTCAGGTAAAATTGCCTACAACAATTATAAAGCAGATTTGAAGCCCAGTATTCACGATAGTTAAATGAATGCTGCAAGCTCGTAACGCAATATTTTTTTTTGTTCAGCTGCGTTTTAAATTGGTCAAGCTTCAAAGTCCTTACGCGCTTAAGTAGTGTGAGAAAATATGAGAATGGGCTGCCAAGCTCAGGCATCGTCCTCGTCACGTGACCATGTTTCAAAATTATTAAAAACTTATAGCTTATGTTTCTTCTAAGAGCGGCATTAATAAATTATTGTTGCATTATTATTTTCTGAATTCGATTCGAATAAAAAAATTTAATTCTTTTGATTTGAATAATTAATTCGGAATGAAAATAATTTAGAGGGAATTATAACAATATAAGGTAAAATAGAGTAATACATACATTATGTCACGTTTAGAAGCCATAAATAATAATAAAAAAAATTCGCTGAGAAAGGAAAATGATGTTTAGCTACAATATATTTTAAGATGAAAATTTAAATTTTTATAAGTATGGTAGAGATGTTTGTTGAAACACTTTCTTTCTCATCTCTTACTTTTTAATAATTAATATTTTCATTCATTACCGAGATATATTTAAATAACCTTGTTCCTTTAAATTTAATCCCATCAGGAAGCAAGCATTTATTTTCGTTGAGTGCAAAAAGTGATTGTAACGAATTTTGAGAAGAAAAAAAAAATTCCACGCATATTTTATTTCTAAAATGTTATTCCCTTCTCGTAACTAATGATAGAGGCATGTAAAAAGATTTTGCATAGTTTCCTTTAATTGGATAATTCTTTTCTAATATTAGTCGATAAATTTGATATTCTTTTGCTAAGAAATTCAATGAAAATTTTATTTATTTATTCAAATCCTTCATTTTTGTTCACCTCAATAATGCATTAGTTTTATTACAGAAAATTTCCTCTACACTGGACAAGCAAATTCCATAATCAACCATTACTAAATATGTCTAATAAAATATTTTTCATTTGGTATTAATTTTTGCAGGTTTGCAAGATGTGCAGTTTGAAAAGTGTCGTAACGGAGAGAAAAACAGCAAAAGGAGTCTCGAAAGTGACTTACTTTTTGAACAAATTGCTAGATAATGAAATGTTTAAACCTACCCCTTCAAAAACCATTTGGTGTTACGGAGCCTATCAAACACTATTTGATGAAATTTCTAATGAAGAGTTCATTGAGGGCTTACCTTCAGTCCTTAGTGAGATATGAAATACATTAATTATCATTGATGACTTAATGTCCGAATTAAGTGGTGATAAAAAATTATCAAATCTCTTTACAAAAGGTAGTCATCAAAGAAATATTTCAGTAACTTTTATTGTTCAAAATCTTTTTGACAAAGGAGCAGAATTCCGAACTATTTCATTAAATGCATCTTATATGTGTTGCTTTGAAAATGTGAGGGATAAAATGCAAATTCCTTGTTTAGCTAATCAGATGTATCCCAGTCAAACCAAGTATTTCCAAGAGAGTTTCATCGATGCAACTTCACCCGCATATGGCTATTTCTTTATAGATTTAAGGCCTGAAACAAATGAAAAACTACGTCTCCGCACTGGATTATTTCCAGGAGATAAAAACATTTTCTATCAATCCCGATAGCTCAAAATATATTCATTTTCAATGAGCAATTTTTGCAGCGCTCTATTATGAAAGATTTTTAACTATGATTATTCATTAAACAAGAAACCAGACTTTCAAATTAAATAGATTATTTAAAGCTTGTTATATAATCAACTTTTTCATTTAACTTTAAAATGTTAGCAAGTCAACATATTAATCATTTGAAGCAACTGACTAAAAGCAAAGCCAAAGCTACCCTTTTACGGAAATGTACAAACTCCTTTATAAAGGCTTTGTGCGAATGTACCATCAACATTCTCTAAAAGGGAACGTACCCTTGACAAATCATCGAAAATCTCGACTCAACCCTTACAAAAAAGTGTTAAAAAAACTAGGAAGTAAGAAAGTATCATTATATAAAAAAAGGAATCTGCTTGTACAGAAAGGTGAAGGGTTTCTAAGTTTTCTCCTTCCTGCTGCAGTTTCAGTTACATCTTCAATCCTAAACATCCTGTACAGTAAATCACAGTAACAAATTCGTTCTGGTACCTGAGGAGAGATTTCGGTAACTTACCGAAGATCATTTTACCGAATTAGATAAAGAAATGCATAACATTCTACGAAACCTTAACTTAGGTGATTAAGAGAAATCCCCTTTATATCTTCAAATTCTTCAAAAGTTTACTTATTCCTCCCCCCAACAAAACAAAATAGAATCAATGCGGGAAGCTGAATCTGTGGAACCTAATATTAAGGAGAGAGAAGATGAATTCAGTCAGAAGAGTTCAAATAAAGATGATGTACGCATAAGTATCGAGAGTGATGTTTTGGATAACACGCCCGTAAGAAGAAAAAAGCAAGCTCAGAAAATTATGAACTTCTTTCAACAAAACAGCAATTCCTTATCTTAGACTAACAATAAAGAACCGATGAATAAAAAAATGATACTTCCAAATACTAACATTGTGGATTTGGTAACGTTCTTGTTAAAAGATAGAAAAACTGAACCAAATGGACTTCAGAGTTTCGTTGATGCTTTAAAAGAAATTAAGTTTCCATCTCAACTAATAAAAAACAAATACTTGAAACATATGACAATGTATGCAAAACCTATAAACTGGATAAAATATTAAAGATTTTTGTACTCTTGGTATTCTATATAAAATAATTTTCTATTGAAACATTATGTGCATTTATTGATTTATAATATACAGTTAAATTGATAATAAAGCAAACATTTGTTAATTTTGAACTAATTGTTTAAAAGCAAAAAAATAAGTAAATATAGGAATTCAAAACTATTTTAAAGAATAAGGGGAGGAGAGTCAAGCAATCTAAAAAAATCAAGTATGAGAAAGAAATATAAAGTAGAAAATAGTATAAGCTTTAAAAAAAGTTCAAATAGTTATGTAAAAGAAAAGATATATAAATAAGATATTTTTAAAATTTTATTTTTTATTTTGCTTGAGAAAAATATCAAATATTTAAATAAAGAACCCAATAATTAAAATACATTTGTGCAACTATTAGAAACAAATAAAGACAGAGTATTTTTATTTCAGATTTTATTTCTTAAAAACTATCGTTACATTATATATTTTTTTTAAAATACAAATACATTCTAAAATCATTTTTCTTGTGGTTAAGAAAGCACCTCAAAATGTAGTTCATCGAATATCCTCGACATCTTTTAAGAAGATAGAATACACAATATTGTCCGCAAACATTTGATGAGAGGCTTTGCAAGTGAAATTTCATTAGATATTACGTTTGGAAATAATTTTACATAGTGTGAGATGTGGGGTTCATATACCGATGGAGGTAATCCATAAGAATCAAAAAATTCTATGGTTTTCTCATCTCGAATATACATAGCTAGCCAGTGTGATCCTTCTTTATCATGGGGATCTGTATTTACCACTATTGCTGCTCTTTTCTTGTGCTTGGGTATTTGGTCAGCAGGATCCACGCTTAAGAAATCTCTAGGAGCCTCCTTCGATTAAATTTTGCTTATTTGAGAAGCGAACATTTAATTTCAAAAATCAAATAAAACGTTTCGTGTCTTGTTTATTTCAATCAACGACTCAACTTCGGCGAATACTATAAGTGAAACAGTTTCATTCAGAGCCTTATTAAATTTTAACTCTATTCTCAAATTATTGTGGCGAATGAGATTAAAGTGCTCTCCTTCGTAAAGGTCGGGTGATAAATCAATTAAAAATAGGGAATAACCTTTTGCAAATTCTGATCTAGATAAATAAAGTCCTTCAGAATTTAGAAATAAATTATTGTAAGCTTGAATATAATTTCTGTTTTCAAAATCTAGTTCTAGAGGCTGGTGAGGAACAGGTTGACCGTCTATGTACACCCCGATAAAGTTCATATCATAATGTTTGAATTCAAAAGGGGATTTTTTTTTTATAATTTCCATTGAGAGCATCATTATCCACGCATACTATCACAATGCGTTTAGGCATTTGTCCTGAAAATACATTATCTTGTACGAAAGAATAACTTGATTGTGGGATTGAAAACACCTTGCACGTAACTCGGTTAATGGGATATTTTGCCGTTGCCTTTTCTAAAGCTTTCGCATGAACGATAACCACCTCTGGATTAACTTGCACTTTTCTTACATAAAGAGAGACATGTTCAAAAAGCGCATTATAATCCCCGTCTTTAATCAAACAAAATGAAGCTTGTCTTGGTTAAATAAATCCACATGCAGTCGTCCTACCATGTTAACGGTTTCACTTCTTTTAATGAAATTTGCACGAGTTTCGAATCCTTCATTCGGTTCTGTATCTTTCTCATCATAGACATTCATCCGACCGGCAGTGTCTTTATAATAAAGTTCAGATGTAAGTTGAGAAGTTTTGCTATCGTATCCATGGTTTAATAAAGTTTCTATTATAGCTCTATAGGCATATGTATTATTGCTTGATGAAATTGTTCTTCCGTTTAAGCAAACGTCGTCTTGAGAAAACATAGAGTGCAAAAATAAATTTACCGGTCCAACTTTATTTTCATCTGTAATCACTTTACCATCAATTTTCAAGATTTTTGCTCGAACATGTAACTGAGTTTGAGAGAGGTCTAGGTAAGCATCACCACTCCCAGGTATGAGGTCCTCCATCTGCTATATTTTATATGAATTCAAAAAGGATAGAGATTTGTTAGTTGTCCCAGGAGCATTACGAAATGGAATTTTCCGAAACATTCCTAGAATGATGCTGTTTTATGAGACTATGGTTTTGAGTCCTCTTGAGACATATCGTGCCAAACACAAAATTAACATAGTAAGATTTTTTGATCTAAAACAATTTAAAGTTGAACCTTAAGTTAGGGAATAAAGTAGAGTTATAAAATTATATGAATAAAATAAAACCAAAATTCATAGGAAAGGTTATTTGTTAACTGCAAAAACCGAACAAATTCTAGACCAAGAATTCTACATTCTGAAAGCCAGAAATAAAATCGAGGGCATAGATATTCTGAAAAATGTACTATTATGCCTTCGATTTTACTTCTTCAAGAAAGAGTTTACTATTTTTGTTGGCGGTGTAGCGGAAAGATTACAAGTCATAGGAGCAAGAAACTTAGTACAAAAAGTCATTGGATGCTAATAGTGTGCTTCTCTCCGAAATTCGCCTTAAACTTCGAAAATGCAAGTTTTAAGTGAATTTTATCTTCCTTGCGGATACACATTTTGAAAATTGTTTGAGCGTAAACGCGAAGGCAAACATGTTACGAAACACAGTTGCACGAAATTTGGTACAAAAATCTGTGCACCTTGAAGCCATTTTTCTTTTTTAAATTCGCCTTAAAATTTTATTTTAAATTCCTCATATATGACATCATAATCTATCTTCCAATAAATGGTCGGACTTCGATTTCATTTTAGTTATTTATTCTTTGAACGAGAACTATTACGATCCCTATTGTTGTTAGCAAATTAATTACGTTTCTTTTTCGAACGAGTTATCATCCCAAAAATGTATTATTAGAAAAGTATGAAGAAACTATTACTTAAAAAGGTGATTTTCAGTTTTGGGAACAGTTTCTTGCTTTGTTTTGATTAAAATGAACATTCGGTCGCTTTATCAAATTTAATGTGTGTATAATATTATTATTGCAGTAAAAAAAAACAAATATAGTTAATTACGGTTAATTATAACTTATTTTTGTAGTTTAGGCTGCCTGTGAATTGTCATTTTTTAAATTTTATTGTTTTTATGACAAGTGTTGATTACAGCTTAATTAAAACTGTAATAAACTTAACGATTCTCAAATGTCTTATTTGTTATCTATATTTACTGTCAATTAGAATTTATTTTTGTTTTTAGGGTTGTCTGTTGATTGACTTTTTAAAATTAGTTTTATTGTTTTTAATTCTAAGTTTTGAAAACTATATTAGTGTGAATTTACTTTCTCTTTCAGTTCTTAACTGCTTATTGAATTGCTCTTTCATGATTATTTAACTTATTTCGTCCGCAATTTAGTTATTTCGTAATAAATTTTGTTAACCACCCAAAGGGCTAGTGTTTTAGGTGGAATACTTTTGGCGGACCAGATCGCTTTTCAATTTCTTATAATTTTTTTTGCTTTAATATTAATCACTTTTAAAACTGAAATAAATACAATTGAATAATTTATCATTTCCTTTAATTTTAATATCAGAAAAATTTACTATTGTTCATTTCTCGATATTTCATCGTTTTCTTTAATTCTTATATTTAATTCAGTAATCTAATAATAATGAAAAAACAATGTGCACCTTAGGTGGCTAGATCTGTTATTTTCAAAACTTTGCATTAACTTTTAAGCTTATTTCCCTTGTTTTCAGCTTATAACTTTATTTTGGAACATTCGCTTTTTGTTTTCATACATTGTTATTCAATGTTACATAATATTTTGAGGCAAGGTCAATTAGAATGTTTTGAATATAATTACAATTATTTACAATTTGTCTTTGTACTTTATGCTACCTGTTGATTGATATTTTTTTTATTGCTGTTAATTTCTGCTTGAGGAAACCTAAGCCTAAATTTTTATTTCAGTTCTAAATGACTACTTAATGAGTTATTTTGTGGACTTGTATTGTCTGCGATAACTATACATTCTCTTCCAGTTCGAAGCTGTTTGTTGAATTTCTTTCAAAATAATTCAACCTAATTTCTCTTTTTTTTTTTCAGTGATGTTTTTCGCTTTCACTGATTTATTGTATTGCCTTTTAACTTGTTTAATCATTGAGTGGCATAATATTAGGACGTGGGACGTTTTGATACAATGGAAGTCACAGATAATTATAAATATTGTTTCTTTCAATTGTTCAATTTAATGTAACATCTTCAGTTGGTGAGATCTGTCCATGTTAAATATTATTCTATTTATAACGAGAAAGTGTTGAATATTACTATTAATTATAATTAATTTTGTATTCTAGACTAAATGTTGATTAATTTGTGTTACTGTTGTAAAATCCTTGCTTTTTGTAAACTATTTTTATCAGTCGTTGATTCTTGATTTTCTCTAATTTATTTAGATTTAAAGTTTTGTATTTTGGGAGGCCTGTTAATTAATTTATTTTATAGTTTATAATACCCCTGCTTACCCCGTTTTCTTTCAGTAATTGATTCCTGAACTTATTGTTAAATTTTTATATTTTAGACTTCCTCTTTTGAGTTTAAAAATTTGGCTGCTGAAAAACAACTATATTTTTTTAGTTAGAAGCTGACAGTAGTTTCGCTTGATGTTCCACTTTTTTTTCTATTTTGGATTAAGCCATTTAATTTTTTACGATTCTTAAGCTGGCTGATTTAGAAGCGGAAGGACAAGAAGCAGAATGGATGCCGATGTCTCACGTCCTTTCCCTTTATTACTTATTTATTGCAGCTTATATGTTCTGTATGCTGATATGAATTGCGTTCGTTAGAAGGTCAATAGTTTCAATGGTAAAATTTTATATAACTTTTGAATTATTTGTCGATGTGTGAAACCTCTCGATTTTTGTGTTATTAAGAGTGGTATTTTATTTAAAAAAAATCTGTTTCACGAAATAATAGGTACAATGATACATAATTGTATTGACACGTTTTTAGATGTGGAATCTTCAGAATTTTTACCATTTTTAGATGTTAATAATTTTAAAGATAATGAAAAACAATTTCTCGAAACAAGTTTTAATTCGAAAAATAAATTTTACGAAGAATTATTTTTTATTTGTGTAAATTACGTAGTGTATTGTAATATTTATATTCAGGTGCAGATTGTATTGGCAAGGGCCTAACATAAAAATAATATATGACGATCAGAACAAAGTTGTGCTGAAAGAATTATTTAATTTAATATTAGTAATGTCCACTATTGTCTGTTAAGCAAAGTTTTTCAATTCTAAAGCGAATTGAATTCATGCATACGTAAGGAAAGATTTTTCAGAGGTTTCAGTCAGAGGAAAGATTTTCAACACTAGCGTTGCTTTCAAAAGACAAGAAACTTTTAAAAACTGTGGTGGAATCAACGAAAAACGATTTTTATTCTAACAAATCATTTAACGATTTTGAGGGAAAATACACCACTTCGAGGTAGTTTATAAAAATAATTAAAAAATTATCTTATACCATCGTATTAAGTCAATATATCTATTTTAAAATCAAAATAATTAACTATTTGTTTTTTGTCATTTTTAGAATTTTCATAAGTAATTTTTATGGCAACAAAGAGTGTCCCAATCAACAAATTTCACTGCTCATTACTATTTTAAACATTTTTATATTCGTTAACAGCATGTGTGTTTGAAATCCTGCGTTAACTGAAAACAATTTTTGGGACTAAAGAAACGGGAGGTAAAGTAAACTTTTATTTAAATGTAAGGAACATTTAAGAATTACTAATCATATTTGTTTTCTTAAATATTTTTTTTCGAGAGAAATATTAATATTCTTTTCTGTTCACAAGCAGCTTTGAATCCTATTATTTATAATTTTAATTATTAGCATGCTATTAATGAGCTGAAATACTCCTTCTTCCCTCGGGCAAAATGAAACATATCTAGATGGAGGAATTTCAATGAGTGAATTTAATTTTAAATGTGATTTCAAGTGAAGTGCAGATTTGCCTGAAAGGAAAGAATAAATTGTTGTTTATAAAATAACGATTATTATTTTTTAATGCAATTAGCTCATTATGAAATGTTGCATCGCTCTCTTAACAGAAATTAAAATTTTAAAACACTGAATTCAACAAAGTTCCATTTAATTTCTTTGCTCGGATGAATTTAAAAACTTAATAATTCTGGTACCGAGCATAAAATAATTTTCATCTAGTCATACTATTTTAACAAAATGCACAATATATATCAGTCATATCAAAACCAGAAGATTTCTTTTGAGGAATTGAATGAAAAAATGATTGAACATAAAATTTGTGTGCTTCTATTTTTAAAAATGGAAGTTACTTTGATTCGGAAACGAATATACTTTTATTTTTAAGTTCCAGACTAATTTTTAATAAGTCGAATTATAGTCTTCAGTTAAATTTTCTTAATTTTTATCCTATATTAATTTAATTGGAGAAATTTTTTACTATACTCATTTAAAAAAACTTTTTGCACAGGTGCAGGATTGTTAAGTTTAATAATTCATTAGAGCGAAGGAATTAAATATTATGTTCAGTATTTTTGAGATTTAATTTTTGTTCGTGAGAGAGAGAGAGAGAAGGTTTATTGACGTCCCACTGGGAAACAACCCGGAGCTATTGGTAAAGGACCTTGTAATTTTGAACTTCGATAAAATCACGAGAACGGTACCTGAGTATGCACCCCTTCTCCAAACATCCACACCGTGCCAACGGAAGACCTTTGATCCCTGACAGATTTAACGGGCATCAACCCCGCCTACATTGTGGGTCTTTAGTGGCATCAGGGCTCGAAACCACGACTCGATGTAAACTGCTGGTCTTTAGTCCGTGACTATGACGAATAGGCTACAAAGGTCACTAAGTTTCTGTTAAGAGCTTAATGTTAAAATTTATAATTAGGAAGAACTTCATTAAAAAAATTTAATAATTAATATATTACTAATTACCAAGTTTTTTGAAAAATTAATTTTTTTTAAAAAAATATGAATGCTTTAATAAATTAGCTGTTGATTTCCTCTCCCGTCATTAGGTTTAAATTTAAATCTTTAACTTTTCTGTTTGGTTTACTTAATCATTATTTCAATGCTATAATTTGAACTTCTCTTAAAATTAAACTCAAAAACTGGTCCTTATTTGAAAAAATTTTGAATTGTTATATTTTTCAACTGACCCTTGCCAAGAGCGGGTATACCATCTGGTTCTAAATGAAAAAAACATGGAAAAAAGGAAAGTTATTTAAATCTTAAGGGTATACGTAAAGAAAACAGTCCAATAGATTCCATACCACTCACCATGTAGATTTTACACAACATACTTTTACGGTTATAGGTCCGTTCATCAAATTCACGGCACTCTGTCCTCTGAAATCAACATTCATACAGGAATATGTTAATTAGGTTAGAGAAGACAGTGTTTGGAAGTCCTGTTTAAGTGATTATGGGCGTAGGTCAGCATTTATATCAATAGATTTCGAAACTTAATGTTCAAAGGAATCTTAACTTATAAAGATTACACCTGTAATCCCGAAAAAAAAATGGGTGGATCGAAAGGTAAGGATCCACTAGTTTTCATTACCCATAACATAGAAAATGTCTCCACGTACTCCAACCGAATGATTTGTAGCTGTTGCACAAAGAGTGATCACGATAACTAAGGAACAAAGTATTCAATTGTTAAATGGGTAAGAGGAGAAAGACGACGTCAAGATAACCGATGCGTTGTATGATCTGAGCTATAGGATGCGAAAACGTGACGATATACAAAATGAATCAAAATCGAATAAACGAAATTTCCAAGAAGATAACAGAAACAATTTACCACAAGGGACTGAAGTCAAAACTTACGACTCGATGGTTTAGCAGACTTTAAAAAATTCAAATGGCACAGGTCTTAAAATGAAGGCAAAAAAAAAAAAAAACATGCATAATAATTGTATATTTTCTATTTTCTTTGTACCATCAAAATTTTTCTTCCGTTTTAATATTTGCTTCTATTGTAACTAAATTATCTATTTTGAATTATATCTTTATATTACTGAATTACTATATATATATATATATATATATATATATATATATATATTGATGCCCAAAATATGAAACAATCTGATTATATATTCGAAAGTTTGTTCAAATTATGGAGAATTAGCTTGTTTAAGGTGAAACTTTGTCTTTACGCAAAATATTTCAATCGATTTCTCCATGCGCAATTCAAATGCGCACGTTGGAGCGTGGATAATCCGGCCCTCCCAAGATAAATAGTTCAGATAGGTTGCATGTAATACAGGTGCGAAGAAACGTGGTTAACGATTAAACAGAAGGAATTTTGGCACTGACAACAGGAAAGGTTTGGGAGAGAAGTTCGAATCCTTGAATTCTGAATAGGTGTCATCTTAAGTCTGTGGTAGAGGTTTTAAAGTGGTGGAAATATTACCCACAACCCATATCAGATAGGTCATGACTCACAGCCGTTCGTCAAGATCGTTTTCGGTAATGACTGCACGACATCTGTGGTCTACAGAGAACTGGATTCACCGACCTTGGCCACCACAAGAGAAATTTTCGGACAAACTGTTAACGAGAGATTTATTCATGTTCCTCTCTCAGTCTGGCGAGACTGCGGTTGTCTAGTAGTCATGGTCGCGAACTCAAGGCTGGCGGTTTTCGTAAGTTCATGGGATCGAGCCCTGTTGTCACTGGAGACCCGCCTAGTAGTCGGGCCCGATTCACGTTAAATCTGTCGGGGATCAAAGTCCTCCCTCTGGCGAGGTGTGGGCATTTTGGAACGGAGGTGCCAGCTTAAATGTCATTTTCATCATTTGGCCGAGGTTCGAAATTGCAAGGTCCCTCTCCACTAACTCTCGTCATATTTCTCAGAACGACGTTGATAAACAATCATAATCACACTCTAAGCCAGGGGACCAGCAATTTGTATTCTCTTGATCTCTACGCATAAAGGAGATTAGAACATTGGACCATTATGAATAGATAATTAATAATTTCTTATTGGGTATAGTCCTTTAAGACTACAATTTCTAATCTCAAGTTTAAACCTTAAAATCTCCCTGGAGGTAATCGCAAGAAAATTTGAATTTAAAAGGCATTTTGATACTATAAATCCAAAAGTGCCAATATTTGTTACTTTACAATTTTGTTCACTTTTTTTGCAACTGAATTAAATAATTCATATTCTTCTTAACATTGTTATCTTATTTAATTTTTTTTTTGTTTTGTGTCAGAAAAAAATATCTATGGTTAGGTGCAAAAAGCTTCAAAAAGAGGTTAGCAGATAAAATGCTTTTCGTCAAACGATCAAAACACTCCTTGATTATTAGAGGTTCTTAGAGCTAATAGCGCAGTTGCTTAGTGGGAGAGAAATAGAAAACCGGGAGCGTTCAATTCAACAAGGGTTTAGACATGAATTCGGGATAATGGGGGAATAATATCCTTGTCGATCATATAAAACATATTCAATCGATCAACCAGTTCAGAATAAATAATGGGAAGTAAAATTCCGTGGAACCAACATGAAAGTGGAAATAAAGCTTTAATATAATTGAATAGTAAATATTTTTAATTCATGAGTACACTCAAAGTTAACTTCGAGATAATTTTGAAAAAGAACAATCTTACACAAAATATAAATCCGGAAATATTTTTCAAGAAAAATAATGAATGGAGAACAATTTTTTAAGAAAAATATTCTTTGATTTATCCACTGAAAAATAAATGCAGATCCAGCAAAATAAAATTTTTGGCTGAAATTCATCGTATTCTTAAAGCGCTATATTCTCTTGTAACACATCTCTTCCTATAGTTATATTTTCTGTCTACAGATTGATTTCTCAGTAGTACTTTTATATAAATTATAAAAACATTTAATTCATTTCGAGAATAAACTTTTCAATTTGTTCACCACTTCTTAGAAACTTAGATTTTAATTTACTCGTATTATTATGTTTTCATATTCAAAAAATGAAGCATTAATGTTCCAATCGATCTCCTTTAAAATATAAGTTAACGTTTCTTCCGAATCAAACCCTTAAGTCATTTCTTCGAATTCTATTCATGAATTTCTCAGAATTTTTCAAACATAATTTTACATTTATTTCTATTCATAACTCTTGTCCTGGTATTCTATTCATAGGTTTTCAGGAATCCTCGAGTTACGCAATTCGATTTCCATCGAATTTGTGACTTATTTTAAATAAAATATTCTCCAGTCACTTTGACAAAATTCAATTCAGTTTCATGCGGTATTTTCCTGCTAAATTCCCTTATATATATATAAATATATATAAATATATATGTTTATATATAGATTGTTATATATATATTTATATTTTTATTGCTGCCTTTTTATCTGCATTTTTCAAAATGATTTGTCGCAAACGATCTTTTGCTTTCTATACATGGAAATAATTTCTCATACACCAATTTCAAACCAAATTGAATTATTTTTGGTGTAAAGTATAACACCAGAGAAAATATTTTTGAAATTTATGTAAGGAGTTAAGTATGGTGTAAAAAGTTAAATGAAGTCGATGAATATAAATGTAATAAAAATACTCAATATTTTTAATTCCATGAAATCTTTAAGCGTAGCTAGAATTTAAGGTATCCCATGCGATCTTTTATTGCTTATTAAAAAAATATAGTTCTTTTGCTGTTGATTATTCAGTTTTTTTAGAGTGAATTTTTAAATAATATATCTAATAAATTCATTTGCGTGACATATGAATTGGGGGGGTTTAATTTTAACAATCAGTGATGCTGCTTCAAAAGAGAAAATAGTTTACTTCGAACACTGAAACAATGAATTAAATTTTATTAAAAGTCTGTTATGCTCAATTTCAATAAAACTTAAAGAATTCTACTTATCGTTGCCGATGGTTAATGGAGAATAAAAAAATCAAACAAGATTTTTTTTTTAAAATCTAAAACATTTATTGTTCATTTTCTCCCTCGCGAATCTCGAAAAGATAATTTTCTTGTTTAAAGTTGCCAACTTGCAAAATTAATGGCAATAATTATTAGACAAGAATAAAGAGAAATTCATCCAAATGTGAGGAATTATTTGCAATACATGTTAGATAAAAGGTGTGATAGAAATACTTAAGAGTTCAAGAATAATTCATCCGAATACCCAAAAGCTGAATAAATAAAACACTGTTGTTAGGTCCATTATTACTTACTTCTCCTGCAGGTATTAATCAGTATTTAAGGGCCGCGGAAGCCTAATGGTCAAGGTCGTGGACTCACGACCGGCGGTTTTCTTTTAGTCGCGGGTTCGATCCTTGGCCTCCAAAGACCCGCCGTATAGCCGGGGCTGATGCACGTTAAATCTGTTTGGGGCCCAAAGTCCTCCCGTTGGCGTGGTGTGGATGCTAGGAGAAGGGGGTGCCAGCTCAGGTGTCGTCCTCGTCACTTGACCGTGGTTCAAAATTAGGAGGTTCATCGCCAATAGCCCTCGTGTTGCTTCTAGTGCTACGTTAATAAAAACTAAACTAAATCAGTATTTAAAGAAATACTGATCACTAATGAATTCTAACCAGGAAGTAACACTCCACTCGTGTTTATTAGGATATCAAAGTAATCAGCACACAAGCTATTTATAATCAGGGCTGTACATTTTGTCCTACGTCTGAATTTGACAAATATTATTACTAGATACTTAACTGCTGTTGACCAATCGGGTCCATGGTCTTTGTGAAACTTCAAACGAGGGTCCATTCACTGATCTTTTGTAGGTCTCCCCTATCTTTGATTCGATATTTATTTACTCAGAGTAGGCATTGTTCTGATGTCTTTCTTGATAACTTTCTCTCTCTCTCCACCTCCAACTACGATATGAAATTATTTCCTGATTACAAATGAATCTCCTCAATCCTATTGACTTCAGTAATTATGTCCTACTTTACGTAAGTCACGTTTCATTCATTGGGAGAAATCTCAATCCCAACAATATTACACTAAAGTCCCCAAGGGTTTGATGAAGTGAAAAGCACTATAGAGCTCCACTACAGTCTGCTGGGTCAATAAAATTCGAAAAATTCTACGTATCGGAGACAATGATTAATGAGCGAAACTCATACCGGAATTTTACTGAATATTAATTCTGCAAACGATTACTTTTTAAGAAGGATCTGAAGAAGTCTTATTTCAAATACTTCTTCTAATACCGCATTCTTATATCCAAAAAGTGAAATAAAAAGAAATATAATTAATAGATGTGCAACTTAAGAATATTGCTCAAATTATTGAAAATTTCCTTTACACATTAAACTATCTGGAATAAAAAGATATGAATAAATTTGGGGAGGCCTCATAAACCCTTACTTTTTTAATCGCTGAGTGTTAGAAAGTAGACATAACATCCCTCAGTAGTCAGAATTCAACAAACGTTTATTAAAGAACGTATCAGTAGAGAACTTCAGTTTTCAGAATGAGACCCTGCAAGCGTGAGTTTGAGTCCTCGTTCCAAATAAAACCTATTGCAATAGAAATACTTAAGTTTAACTTTAGAACTTCTTTTAATTTATATTCTTGAGAACAAAACAATTTTTTTGATATTACACTGCGAAAACACTTTTACTTTATGCCTTTCTATTATTTGCATAATTATTCTTTCCATTCCGTACAATACGTTTGTAGAGTTCATTGATCTAGCTCTAGAAGACCCGAACAAGGAAACTTTGACAATCAAACGCTTCAAATTTTGTATTTTTTTTTTATTTTGGTGTTGAAAATTAGAAGGCACTATATATGTATTATTTATGAGAATTTCATAAATAGAGTGCTGGGAAATTTAATTTTAAAATTGTAAATAAATCATCCATGACATATAATAATATAATTATAATAAATATAATTATTATCTTTTTCTAAAAACACTTCTTTTTAGGAATCTGGTGCACTTTCCTCAAAATCTACGTTATCCCCGGGGCTGATGTTTTCCATATTATAAAATTTTCCTTGAGTGTATTTTCAATGCATAACAATGAACTATTTCACCATTCGTTAGAGTATTTTATGGCATGGATTTATGTAGGAGCTCACATCAATATCGGAACAAAAAGTTCAAAGCACTAAATATTTAATATTAACGCTCCAATAATAAATTGACCAAGGTTTAATTTTCCTTACGTTGAAAACAAAATTATTTTGGCAATTCAGCAGCCATATCCCATTTCGGATTTAAATGTAAAGCGATGCAAAAAAAAAAATGTGTGTGTGATAAAAGCCTGATGACATACGAATGGCTTTTTAAAAATGGTAATCGTCCCTAACGCCTCCTCAAAGAAGGGGCACTCCCGCCTCACGGATGAGGAAGATTACTGCAAAGGACGCGTAAAAAATAAATCGATGAAATGTAATGAATTTGCAACATCTAAGCTGATTGGTCATCCCTTAAATACGTTTTATACAAAAAGAAATATTGAAATTACCACCTCCTTGCAACAAATGTCAAAAACAATTCCAACACATACAAGGACGCATCCCAGTTTTTAAATGTTATGTCTTATTTTTTATGATTGGAAATTTATAAATCTTCAATTTTAATGACGCCTACAAAAAAAAAAATCCGCAATGTTTCGGAATTGTGTTATAGCGTAGCAAATCTATCAAAATAGCATTTTGTTCGTCTTATATATTCTATGTAGTAAGCGGCCTTATGTGCGTTTTCATGAGGAAAAGGTCCCTGAAAAGAAAGGGGAGGAAGTGGATGAGCGCAGTGGGGACCTCTCTTCACCTCTTTCAAGACATTTTAGTGTCTCGCGTTTTAGAATCCTTACTTTCCATCGACTGTTCTAATATTAATATTTTTTCTACCATTAATTCAATTGAACCATCTTTCATTGAAGGATGTGTAATAGGTTTTAATCTATTTGCATTTAAAACACTGCTTTTCAGAAAAATTAAAAATGAAAGTACTTTACCTTTGTAATAAAGATCAGATGTATTTTTATTAAAGGCAACAGTTTGCTTTTCAGAATTTGTATGCAAGATTTAACATGAAAAATTGCATAACGATATTCAAATTAATCTCGCACTGACTTGTACATGTAAAAATATTTTTATACTGAGGTTTCAGAAAAAAACAATACATATATCGAAAAGGGGTTATGAAAAAAAATCATTGAGTTTTGAAGTTTGAAGTCTCCTTTTGTAACCAGCACAATATGTTTGTGTGCCGTAATATAACTAATCGCCTAAAATATATGTAACAAACTGACAGCAAAAAATTTTCAAACAGATGACTGGCCTTCGTGTTCGATGTAAAATGTGTATCTTAGCTACTTGGAATTCAGTTGTAAAAATACATTAAACGAGAAGCGAAACGCAAAGTACAAGAAATACTAGGTTTGGAATATAAGTAATAAGTATAACCTACTATGCGCTTAAAATTTGCATTCTTCTCGAATAGTCATTACATTCCTGTTATTAGCTCACACTCTCTCTCTCTATATCTTGTTCAAATTTTCAATCGTTAATAAAATACTTTTTACTAATCCACTCAAGTTCAAATACATTTTTTAAACTTGTAGTGGATGACACTTGATGTAAATACAGCGTTTTTAAATGTTAATTAAATTTAATTGGTAAAAATTAAGTTTAGCCCAACCGCTTGGCGCGATTTCAAAAATTGCTAAACTTGGCTACTTTTTTTGGCTGAACGTTAAATTCGCGAAGTGGACCAGGGTAGCCACATTTGGCAAAATACCACAAAATAATTTAATGAAAGGTAACTAAAATATAAATTTTCTTTTTTGACCAAGGTAGGAATTGACTTAATTTTTTTTATATTACTTGTTTTTATAATACTATTTCTTTTTTTTGGGTAATACAAAATACGCATTTTTCTGTTCCGATACCTCGGGTTGGAAGGTCTAGATTAGCATAAAGTTATCTGTATTTTAAAAAGAATTAGAAATTCCTGTGAACAAAATTTCTCTTTTAGTACTTTGAACTAAATTATAAGTATTTTTATTAAAAAAACGAAAAGTCTAAAACAAACACACACACACCCTCCACAGTTTATCGTTAAATTTTTTTTTTCTTTTTAATAAGTTTAATTCTCGTTACTTATAGTGTTTCTTTTGGCATAGTTTTTTACTTGTACAAAAAAAGTTTTTTTTTTTATTAGTTCTGAACAAAAAGCTTTATTGTGCGTTAGTCTCAGCCTTTGTTTGGTGACTGGAATCTTCGGCAGCGTTTCTTCGGCTCAAATTCAAAATGTAATTGAACCACTTGATAAACTAAGAAATACAGTAATATAGGTAGAAATACCGTAAATAGGCGTAATAGGAATATTATACGTGAAGTCATTTTCATCATTTTTCGAAACTATTTTTAATGTAGCTTTGCAGAAGTGATTAAACTTTGAAAATAAGCATCGGTGGTTTTTATTCTTATAAGGGAGCACTAATTTAAAGCTATTGCCTGATAAAATATATTTATTCTATTTTAACGTCAAACGACCATTTCTATCTTATCAATATCCTAAAAAGGGCACACAAATTTAGCATTCTCCTATTATGGCCATATTTATTAATACATGGTCTAATAGAGTCACTTTAGTTTAGACTTAATCGAATAAAAAGCTATCGAAATTACTTTGAATTACAACAAGGGAACATAACCAAGAACCTTATTTATACTCATTTAAAATGCCACAAGAAAATTGATTTCTGAATACGTTAAAATGAAGCATATTATCCCCTTTTTTAGCAGGTATACAAAAGAGATATATGTTAAACCTCGCATGCAGATAAATAAAGGGGGGGGGGGGCATTCAATGATGTTTTCAAGCACATTTCTGGAATAATTACGAATCTATTAGCATAATAAATCGCATTTATTATTTATTTAAAAGCGATTCTGAATACCATGCTTTCAACTCCCCTCTGATTTGTGCTACCATAACCGAGCATAATAAGCATCCTTTTGCGCGTTTTGATTAAATTTTAAATTTATCTCTATCACCAGATGTTTTGACGAACGATTTTTTTCTTTTAAAAAGTAATTAGATAATTTTTCCTTGTTGAAAATGTTGCATAATTTTATCCATTTTTGCATTACCCATGTTGTGTTCATGGATAGCAATATAATTAATAATTAATGAATAATTTATAATGATGTTTTCTCCTATAAAGTTCAAATATAATTAGGAGTTGATGTATAAAAATTCTATTTTGTTCTTAAGTCTTATAAGGAAATTTGTATTAGTTCATTTTGTATTCTTTTTTTTTTCTTGTTAAATTTTTTACTTCAGTTTCATTAATCATGTTATAAGAAATGTATTATATGGGCATATAATTGTATTAAAGTAATTCATAACGGATTTTTTTCTCACTTTCATCAATATTTTTGAATGTTTATGAATAATTTTAATTTTTAAAATGTGACATTTTCTTAAAAATATTGAATGTATATTTGACAGTTTGAATTTACAAAATCTATTTTAAAAGTATAAGATTGAGAAACTTTATATTCCATTACATTTCCAGCGTTAAAAAAAAGTGAGGGTTAAATATTGTTTTCTTCTTAGAACAACAATGTTTCCTCTATTTAAAATAGCAGAATCATCTTAGAGCGACAATATTTTAATTCTCACATTACTCTTCGCAATTATAGCCTTGACTTCTCATGGCGTTTCGACAAATGACTGCTTTATTTTTCTCTTTACTCTGCTTTCAAAACCTGTGATCTCCCTCCTCCTTTAGATGCGACTGCCAAACTCCATAGAAATAGACCAATTTTTCTCTGTATTAGCTAAGTGACCACAATTAATACAAATTTTACCCTCAACTCTGCCTTGAATGGGGCAATCTCTCGTGTGATGATGAAAGGGAAGAAACGGTGGGAAGAGGTGAGGCACTTTTTGGAGAAGGAAAAGTTTGTTTCAATGGGGGAAATGATCTGCTTTTAGAAAGGCGTTCCATCAGCTAACTCGGGGAGAAAGGGATAGAAGTGAATATCTTTTGCTGGTAGGTGGATTAGTTTTTTTACATTTGCATTGCTAATTAGCTCACTACGGTATATTTTTTTTCTTAAATTAATAAACGGCCATGTCATGACAAATTCTTTTAAATATAGAATACTATCCCCATAACTACACACATGCGGAACAGGAGAATATGCGAAAGCTTAAAAATAGGATTATAATAGTTTTAAAAAACATAAACCATAATCAGTATTCTAATCTCTCCGGTATAAATAGCATCCGAATCAATCCTTAATTATAAAAAAGCTCAGTTGCTAACATCACGAAAAAATTTTATCTTCAAAAACTTACATTATTTTTTTATTAAAATAATTTAAAATATGTTTTTAACGTGTAATTCACTTTCAATACTCAATTTACTAGAATTTCATTGCAAAAGCTGTTCCAATTTTTCTTCTCTACGCTTAAAATATTTGTGCGTATTAGTATGACTTAAACGCCTTCTCATATTTTTAATACTCTGAATATCCAAAACAGAAATCGAAAGAGCATAGCAGCCAGACAAGAAAGGTATTTTAAAATAAAGAATAAAATTTTAAAATATTTTAAACTTTCTTTTAAATTGAAGTGAAAAGCTCTGTACACACACGTGCAAGATTAATTTCTACGTATGTTTCTTTGAATACCAGAGTAAGGATAGTTTCAAAAGTGAAAATGTACAGATAAAGTGAAAATCCCATAATAAATAGGAGTAAGAATAAACTTAAAGAAGAAAGAGCGTGATTTCTTCTCTTCCCATTACTACCTTTTAGCAATTACCGATTTTAATATTTGAAGAGCGGAAAATAAAGATATTTTAAATGAATTTTGTAGAAAATTAATTCGAGGAATAAAAGTTAAATATCGCAGCAAAAAAATGAGGTTATTTTGAGGGATGCACATTTTTCTGTTCTTCCCTCCCCCCTCTCACGCTCCGTTTGTATTCATAAGCAACTTAATATGATATATTTTTCAAGCGTAAAGAAAAATCTTCATAAAGGCTGCGTCTTGTATACCAAACTATTTGATATTTAATAAAAATATATACGTCAAAAATGTTGATAGGCGTAACATATTTTTAGAGTTAAAAGATAGCTTCATTTTGCAAGCAGATATACTTTATACATATATTTCCCGAACAATTTTTGCTGCCAGTTTCAATGAAAAGTATTACCTTTAGAAAAACATCAAGTCTTTATGGACTCAGAAACATTTATTTATCACAGGATATAAAAAACTTTTTAATAAAAAAAACACATTTAGCATGCGAACCAAAATAGATAATTTTCAATTTACATTCATTAATATCTATACTCTTAACAAAATTTTAGATTCAGTATTATGGATATTTATGGGGAAAAAATCTCAAAGTCTTAACAAGTCAATAAATCTTCTAAAGTCACTTAATTTACATAGGTTAATGGAATCGCTAAAATGAACTGCTCAAATGGAAATTTTTTAATGTTGTTGCGATATTTGTGAAGCGCGTCTGAATTTAAAATTTTTACATAGAAAAAATATTGATGATTTCAAGTTTCCTCATAAAATTCACATTGTCGTAGAAAAATAGTTTCTGTTAAAGCTTATAGATCTATAAGTATCTTGAAGATAAAATTTTAAAGAACGGTGATTGCTACACGGATGAATGAGAAATGTAAATAGTAAAATTTAAGCAAGATTTGCTATCAATTTAATGAATAATAATGACGAGAGTAACACTGATATAATGATGATAGTGTTAAAAATAATGAAGTTGAAAAATGTTCAATTTTTCTTTCTTTTAAAAAGTTATTTTTTTTCATACATTTGTGGTGAATTTTTCATTTGATATTTAAGTCTAGCGGCAACTTTTAAACTCAACAAAAATTTGAATATATATATATATGTATTAAAGATATTTATAAAAAAGATAAAAATAAAAGATATTTATATTCGTAACCGTTACCGTAAAGCCTACATGATGCAAGACATTTCAATATTACGTCATCTTTTTCCCTCCAGACACTAGCCCTTCCCCGTAGACTTAGTACCACCTCTGTCTAGAAGCACAGAACCAGTCAGAGTCCCGGAAAACCCCATAAATCATGGCATGTGGGGAATTTGCATTTTCGCTATCTCTTTTGACTTTCCCTATTTAAATATCCACATCCCCCTAAATTGGGGTTCATTTGACTGTTACCAAGCATTGTCAAGGTTGTTTTGTTTTTTGACTGTAACCACGTTGTCCCAGTGTTCTCCCTATGTAGGAAATCCCGTACATTCAATAAATACTTGGAATTCCATCGATCTAGTTACTAAGTTTCTGAAATATGTCATATATATATATATACATAATACTTCACATAAAATTAAATATTCTGCAGCAAGTAAACAGAAGTAAATGGAGCAGCTGAAAGCAACGCTACTGCCCTCTCAAAAATGTTTATTTCCGAAACGGTTCATATGTGTTACCTAGTTTCTTTGATGATGCAGGAATTATGACCCCCTTCATTCAAAAGAACAAAAATTTATAGCTAAAAATATCTATAACAATGCAACATCGTCAAAGATTTTCTTTTAATAATATTCGAATCAATTTAATTATAAAGATAGGGCTTCACTATTTATCAAAAATGTAAGAAAATCTCGTGTTAGAGTGATTTTATCTTAAAATTATGTTTAAAATTGATGAGAAATTGCAAGTATTAGCGTATGCTAAAGACAGAATTTCAATAGACGTTCTTGTTTTGATTTTGAAATCCTCAGTCATTTCGTCAGCGGCTTTAATGAATTTCGTGAGTTTTCGTTTTCTTTCTAAATAGCATTTTGTTATTTTCTTTTCAATGCCTGTACATTAAGGACAAACAGGGGGATAGAGAGGGAGAGCTTGTGAGAAAAAGAAAAATGTCGGGGTGAGAAATAACCGTTATTTCTCCATGAAATATATTTTTGCTCCATTTTTATAGATAAATATTAAAGTTAGTGTTTTTCGATTTGGAATAGTTTTAGTTTTATATTTATATTCAATTTTAAAATGGTTTGCATGTCTTGAAATAGGCAAATTTGCAAAATATTTTTGTAGGAAATGAATCTTTTTAAGAGAGTAATTTCATGTAAATTTCGTATACTTTGATTTGACCATACTGCTTTGCTTTAATTCAAAACACTTGTGATACTTTTAACAAAAAACCTTGTTAAATTGATATTTTTTTTATAATCATAAGGAGACAAGCTCTAAGTAAATTTTTTTAATCCACTAACACCAATTAAAAATGGAACGTGTGTGTTGTAAAAAAATTTAAAATTCCTAGTATAACAAATGTTTTGGGATCTAAGTGTGTCCAAGTTCATAATTCAATGCAGCAAGAACTACTATGTAGAATGGATGGTTTAACAGACCAAGGCAGAAATTCTTACATATAATAGTTTATACTATAATGGTACAGTATATTCCAAAAATATAGCTGTATTAATTGGTTGCGTAGATGACTTTCCTCTCTTTCGAAAAATTAAAGAATTGTCTACATAATAACGATGCATAAATAACATATGTAACACACTAATTTCAAAACGAGACTGTAGATGGCGCCACATGACGAGAATAATCCTCAAGGTTAGGGTGTGGCTATGCTATCTAGTATTTTCGCCAGAGAGAGTTGGGATTTCGTGGAGTAAGGTCTCCTGTTGCTGTCCAACCCTGGACTATGTTAAAGTTTACTTGTGATAAACTTAATTCCTTCTAAATTTTACTATTAATTGTTGTAATTCCGTCTTTGTAACTGTGATGTTTTATGTCATTAAAAATATAGTGATTTACCCCGAGATGTTTCTTCAATTGTTTTGCGTTAAAGCAGTTATGGCATAAGAACGTCGGTTACACATATTTATTTGAGACAGCGCTATTTGTAAAGCATTTTCCCTCATATTTAGTTACTTCATGAGATCTTGTTGAGTTGAAAAATGTGAAAAAACCTGTTAAATTATGTACATCTACATATTAGAATTAAGTTGTTATTAAAATAATATTTACTACATAATACTAAATCTACTTACTACATTATGCTCAAGTCATAGCCGCCTGCTCCACTAACAAAGTTAAATTCGTTAGATTAAACATATAATTTCCCCTCAGATCTGTTTGTCTCTAAAGCACAATAGCTAGAGTAACGAAAAAGTCCATGACCTAGGGAGACATTTTCTCCTGAGGTTAAGAGTTACAATCTTGATTTAATTATTTCTGCAATCTTCAATAATTTTCAAATCTAATAATTAGTGTATAATTTAAACAATAGGTGACGCTCAGAGCACTTTTAGCATAAATATATTTACGATGAATTATTTTAGTAGCTATGTCAATCATCCGTTGGCTCGCAGAACTCAGTCGCTATCTTGTAGAGACGAGATGAGAAAAGCTGAAACAAGATAAATCGGAATCTGTTCACGTTGATTGCAAATATAGTGCGTCAACCAGCTTTCGATAAAACAACTCAACTCAGCAACAGTAGGGGTACAATTCAACTCAGCACCTCGAAAAAAAAAATTAAACGAAGGGAAACAACTTAACTCGACCACCACTTGTGCATTGAAAACAGAAACTAACACTACAGCATGATGAAAACAGCTGAATTCATCAGCAGGATGGAAACAATTCAAATCAACAGTAAGAGGGAAACAACTCAACTCGACCATAGCTGGTGCAGCCTTTATCGTGGAACCGGCTTTTTCTAACTACTCTGAAGAGAGAGAGAGAGAGTAACACACACACAAATATATATATATATATATATATATATATATAAGAAGAAAAATGTATAGCTTATATATATATATATATTATATATATATATAATTTCATTGTGTTTGAATTTACGTTAATATAATTTAATTTTTAGAATTAATAAAACCTAAATGTATATATTTTGACTTTGTTTAGTACTGTACTGTATTGAAGACAATTAATAAAAATGACTTGTTTTCAGGACATCACATTTATTTGCGCAC
>BMAW01109653.1:39261-51909 GCA_019974015.1 Nephila pilipes | reverse complement strand
GTCTGGGGAGAGATCCTACCAATGGAGATAAGGCAAACTATTTAAGTGGTTCCATTGCTGACTGAGGGATATTTGCTTTCCTCCGTAACCCCTTAGATAGATTCATCTATTCAACTAATACTGAACTAATACTCTCTTACCAAAATCTCTCCAGTTGAGGCTTACTTGGTTTCTCGACTCCGTTGCGACCGTTATTGCCCGTAGTAACTCTTGATATCATTTACTGCTTGTAAGGCATACACTCAGCGCTAGTCCCACTCGTCCTCTATCCTCTAAATTTCTTTTTTCTTATATACCGACATATCTAGCTCATTTTACTTTATTTCTACCAGCCTCTAATTATCATAATCACGTTTCATTTTGGTTGGGAAGAAATTGCTTAATTCAAGCAATCAATATCAATTAAAGTCCCCAAGGTTAGTGAGGAGAAAATCGCGAATAGCCCAACGTCAGAACCTTAGGAATAAATTTAACAAAAAGCTACGATGAATGAACGAAGTTTGCTCTAGATTAAAATTAATTGAATCGCGCTTAAGATCGACTATTTACCAAAAAGTTTGAGAAATTTAAGTTTAATTGCTAAATATAAAGATGTTTGTCAGAAGAAATTTAATTTAGGTGGCATAATTGGCGAACTTGCAAATAAGAAAAAGCATAGAAAATGATTTTGCATACAATTATTTCATACAATTATTTCACTCTATAATATTTTATAGAGTGAAATAATTATAATACACCTTATTGGCTAATCATTAGCAACTTGGTATTAAAATAGGGTGCAGATATTTTTTGCAACCCCCGCCTCCTCTAAAAAAGACAAGCCAAACAATTAAGCAAAATAGAAGAAAATAAGTTGAATCCCTTATGCTTCCCAAATTTCCTTCAGTAGGGTTAATATGAAATCCATCAACAGAAAGCCTTTCGAATGTTTAATAAAGTAATGATTATCAAAGTATTCCTATGATTCTTTATAGAAGTGCCAACAAGTATAATTAATGGGAGATTTTTTGATGAACATATTTCTTTAACATTTGTTCCAATTTCTTTTTCCTTTATCAACTGGAACCAAGCATATCCTCCTTTACAAAGTTTTCTCCACAAGACCGAAAACCCAGAAACTATCTAATTTATGGCTATGATGTATTATATGCCTAACTTTTGACTTGTCATTCTCAACTATAATGCCTTCATCTCCAATTTTATTCCAAGTGTTAGTAAAAACGTTTAATTTCTTTCTACAAATTACGCTTGAAACCGCAACATTGGATTAACTTCAATAATCTCTGCGATTGTTCACGCTAGAACATTCTCAAACCATATTATATTAAATCTTAAATATAAATTCATAAGGGTTTTTCTGGTCTGAACAAAAAGATAATTTCTATAAGAGTTTTGACGGAATTTGCCATGCTTCAAGTTGATACAATGTCTCATTAAATATTTTATTAAGTGCTTCCTACCCGAAATTTATCTTTAGCAACATTGAGGATTTTTCGCAAAATACTTATAGCATGATAATATCAGTATCAAATAGCTAATATTACACCTATATAATTTAATAATTTGAGATAATAGGAAGCGACGTCTTTTCCAAGGAAATTAAGTTTATAATTAACGCTCGTTTTATATATTTGGTACTTTACTGATGAATTAAACTTGTCATTGACTTGTTAAATGCACAAGTCAAGTTTTTTCTACTTATGAAGAAATGTTCTTTATTTTTTGGGAGTAGGGAGGTTATGTGAGAGAGTGATAAATTTTAATATTAAATTAAGTTTCAAAAAAATGAGAAATTTTGATATGTTCTGTCAATTTCTTAAAATAATTTTTTCACTTACAAATGTCATAATTCTAAAGTTCTAAATGTAAATAAGAAAAAAAAAGGAACATGATGAACGGGAAAAAAAATAAAATTTGTAAATTGAAAATATTTACTGTTCTCAAAAAAAAAAAAAAAAATTTTTTTTTTTTTTTTTTTGTAAATTTAGCAATATTCCGCAATTTAATACTACTTTACGTTTCATCTTTAAGAAACAAGCCTTAATCAATGGTAAACATATTTTTCGTTTCGAATATTTTTAGCACTATACATTTACCTAATTTAAATGTATCTAAATTATAAAATGGATATACATTTAAATTATAAAAAATACATTAAATTATAAATCCTACTTATACATTTAAATTTATAAAAAAAAGAGTAATAAAACTAAATTAAATCTGCTGACATATTTTCAATTGTTGGTTTCATCTTGTGCGCCATTTTTAAATGCTAGTGGAATAAGGTTGCTGCCAAATAATTTCAAGTTTTGCTAAATTGATGACAGTACTGGATTGTCCAATATAATGGAATGCCTGATCATAGGATATAAAACTGTGAATTGTTTCTCTAGATTTAAAATAAAAATGTCCAATAGAATGGTCATTGGGTTTTGAGAGGATAGTGATCTTTTTTAGTTCTGTAATAAAAAGTACTTCGAATTAATTTCCTTAATAACCGTCAGAATCGTATTTTCCTCCATCGGTTTCCGCGCTACTCTAATAGTTATGGTCACGAACTCGTGACAGGAACATAAGTAGAGCTAAATGGTTTTTAAAGACTTTAGTGATCTGAATTTCAAAAATATTTGTCACTTTTTCAATGAAACAATTACAACAAAAGTAAAAACTAAATTTCTCTTTCCAATGCCAATTATTTATTGCTACATGCTGATGCGAATTTATCTCATATTAGATATGTATGTTATAGATTCATTTTTTTAAAAAACTAATCGAATAATTATTTTTTGAAGTTCATTTCTATCTATTTTTAGATTGGGCTTTTCATAACAACATGGTGCCTTTTAGTTGTTGCCACTGCTTCGTACGATGTAGGAGAAACTGCTGACAATATATCTTCCACTGCAGTAATAAAGTAAGAATGATCTTAATACAAAATTTTCACCATCTCCAATTTTTAAATAAATGAGCCATTTTTTCATGAAATTAGGGAAAGCGTACGCGTTGTGCATATAATCATAATACGAAGATTGGAAAAAAGACATTCACGAGAAGTTTAGGATAAATTCATCAGTTATTTTTTTCCTCATTTGTATGATTGTGGTCACAGTAGCCTAGTTGTTATGATCACGAACGCGGCCGGCGTTGTTTCCGTCGAATAGTGGATCCCGACGATAAAAACTAAAGACCCACTGTGTCGCTGGGCTGATATATACTTAAATTGTCGAGGATCTCATAATACTCCCGTTGGCACGAAGTGGAAGTTTGGAGAGAGAGGTGCCTGCTCAGGTTTCAGCTTTTCGTCATTTGACTGAGGCTCAAAACTACGAGCCCAATAGGCCCTTATGTTGTTTCTAAGAGCAATGTTAATAAACATTTCATAAAAACGACCTTTTATGTGCTTGATAAACGAAACGAAATTCGTATTTTTTATAAAAACGTACAGGAATAGGAAAACCGTTAGAGATGTTGAATTAGCGTGAGAAGTTAAGACATGCTATCGGGCAATGGGAAAGGGCCGTATATTACGAGGTTCCTGTTTAATAATTTTTAAATTTGCCCTCTCATCATAATGTGAACCAAAAAGAGCAGAATTAGTTATTTTTTTCACAATTAACTAAATATCTTGCAAAATTCTAGGATCATACAAAATGCCAGGCTCCAGGTGCTATTCGCCTCTGAACGAAAAGAGACCAGCGTTTGTTACTGATGCTGCGGGAAGCGAGCTAAATCTTAAAGCGACAACCGCATTGGTCCAGAAGTTAAAGGGACTGTATCGAAATGCTATCGTGAATTTTAAGAAAAATTTCAGCCACATTAGTATTGGTATCGTAAACTTCTATAGGGCATTTTATAACTCATCTATATTAGTAATTTTATACATATGTAAAAAAAGAATTATAATTTCAGAGACTTTTATAATTTTATTTCAATGCATTTATAAATCTTGAATGAGTGTTTTCATTCAGAAATCTCATCCTTTCCTAGCCTCAAGTGACTGTTAGCTGTCCAGCATGAAGAGAGGAAGAGAAAAGTAAGTTCACGCAATGCATAATTTCTTTTCTAATCATTGACTTCTAACAGAAATATATTTTATTTGATGTATAAAGTAATAGTTTGATATCTGATTGAATTTTCTCTCTCTAAGATTGTCTTCACTTTACGTCAAAGAGACTGAGAAAATACTTCTTTCCAAGAAAAATATCATTCATAAAAAAATTCGTGATGTTGTAACTTTATACATCAGTTGATAAATACGGTCTAAAATGTATAGGATACTTACAAATACGCATATATTCAATTTAATTTAAAAAGCTAAAGAACCTATTCTAGTAGTATAGTCTAGAGACCAAATGGAATTGCTCACCAGAAAGAATGGACTTAAAAAAATATGCTGATCTCGGTAGTATAGTGAAGTCGGAATTTAATGTTATTGCTGAGCGCTTTTTTTGTCTAAATCAGCGCGCCAAGTTTGTCTTATTCTACCCAAGAGGGAAAATAATCACTTAGGTACTCCTCGGGTTAGTGGATGCCTATACTACTTGAAGAGAGATAAGCCCTGAGGGCGGGCAAAAACCATTTCATCAATCGGCCAGGCCTGATGCCACTACAGGCCCGACGTGTCTCGATGCAATGCTAAATATTTTGGATGCTCCGAGTCCAGCCGTTGGAGTGATGGATGTTGTAGAGAGTTACGGGCCAACTCAGGAATCTTCAAGCCTATCACTTGACCGAAGTTCGTACCACAGGTCTGCAGTCAGCCCTCGCGTTACTTCTAAGGTGACGCGAAAAAGCAATCAAACAATCAAGCATAACGCACAGTGGTGACATCTGACTTTCGTCGCACAATAGGGTGTAAAAGCAAATCTGCGTTAATGGAGAGCATTGCATATGACGGCTAAATTGTTGGAATTTCTAGTTATTACTTTACAAAAAATTATTAAATTTCACCTCTTGAAACTTTGTAATACTTTGTTTAAATATTTTCGGAAAGATATTACTTATCGCTTCTATTGACTTTACCTCAAATAATAAACAGTTTACACAAACGTTAAAGTAAAATTAACCAGTAAAGCAGATTAATGAATCAAATATATATATATATAAGAGAGCATATACACACACACACTTATTAAAGAGATATACACACACACACACAATATATATATATATATATATATATATGTGTGTGTGTGTATATATATATATATGTGTGTGTGTATATATATATATATATATATATATATATATATATATATATATATATAACAGGTCAATTGAAAAGTCCCCGGCCTACCATAGTAAAACACATTTTTTTGGTAAAATTAGTTTTTTTCATTCAACATAATTCCCTTCAAGGATATACACTGATTATAGCTACCCTCCAACTTTTCGATACCATTTTTGTAGAACGATTTGTCATTTGCTTCAAAATAGGCCTCAGTTTCAGCGATCACCTATTCATTCGACGAAAATTTCTTCCCAGCGAGCATTCTTTTGAAATCCGAGAACAGGAAATAGTCGCTGGGGGCCAGATCTGGAGAATACGGTGGATGAGGAAGCAATTCGAAGCCCACTTCATGGATTTTTGCCATCGTTTTCACTGACTTGTGACATGGTGCATTGTCTTGGGGAAGCAGCACTTTCTTTTTCTTCAAATGCGGCCGTTTTTCGGCGATTTCGTCCTTCAAACGGTCCAATAACACTATGCAATAGTCGCTGTTGATGGTCCTCCCTCTTTCAAGGTAGTCAATGAAAATTATTCCATGCGCATCCCAAAATACAGACGCCATAACCTTGCCAGCCGACTGTTGCGTTTTCCCACGTTTTGGAGCGGGTTCATCGTGTGCAGTCCATTCGGATGACTGTCGATTGGACTTCGGAGTGAAATGATGGAGCCATGTTTCATCCATTGTCACATATCGACGCAAAAACTCGGGTTTATTACGCTTGATCATCTTCAAACACTGCTCCGAATCATCAACTCGTCGTTGTTTTTGGACAAAAGTGAGCTCGCGCGGCACCCACTTTGCACAGAGCTTTCTCATACCCAAATATTCGTGAATGATATGATGGACACGTTCAGTTGATATCTTTAGAGTGTCTGCTGTTTCATTCAATTTCAATTTACGGTCATTCAAAATCATTTTGGGGATTTTTTTAATGTTTTCGTCAGTAACAACCTCTTTTGGGCGTCCACCGTTTTCGGTGCTCATTTCACCACGTCTAAACTTAGCATACCAATCCTTGATGGTTGATTTTCCTGGGGCAGTGTCCGGAAACTCGGCATTAAGCCAAGTTTTTGCTTCAAGTGTATTTTTTTCCCTTCAAAAAGCAATATTTTATCAACACGCGAAATTCCTTTTTATCCATTTTTTTTCACAATAACAAAAGTTGCTTCACTCAAAATGCTGTAATTCACAAACTAATGATCCGACAGCTGTCAAATTTATACACGCATCTTTTGAGGGTTAGGGCTAACTAAAAAACATATGGATTTAATTCTAGTAGTGCCATCTATGTGTCAGGCCGGGAACCTTTCAATTGACCTGTTATATATATATATATATATATATATATATATTTGATTTTTGATTTAAAACAAACGACTTTAAATACGGAATAATATTTATTCATATAAAAACACATACATAGATAATTACATCAATGGGAGCGTTGGCTTTGCATGCCTTTTGAAAGTTTGATTAAATCTGGCTTATAACTTGTTGTCTTAAGTTTCAAGCACGACTCTACATTTTTATTTGTTAGTTGACTCCCAACTTTACTTTTTTATTATATTCATGCAAGAGAACACTTGCTCACACGAATATGTGGACCCGAAGATCGTCAGCACTCCATATGCCAACTTCACCTCACTGTAGTATTTTGGAAGACTATTCCATGCGCCGAATATGAGGGCCTGAACACATGGAATTTCCTTTAGGGCTGTGAGTTTGTGCTGCACGATATGCATGCATTTCTGGACCTCCAACTCTTCCAACTTGCTCTTGAGTTCTGTGAACTTACCACTCCACAAGTCTTTGGTTTTCAAATCCAGCAATTACATTTGAAGCGATCCAGCATCAATTCCGAATGGCTCAATGTTGATCTCCTTTATATTTGTGTTGAGAGGATTTACTATGAACGCGAGAGTACTTTTGATTGTTTTGAATTGCTGGAATATCTCAGTGAATCCATCCTTCACATTTTTTAAAGCTATGCTGAAGTAATTCGTATCAATAGTGTATTGGTCTCATTGCGATATCGATTCAGATTTTTAAATTTACCGCTCTCCATGTCTTCAACAAAAAAGAAGTAATTTTTTTTCGAAACAAACTACTTTTTCAAGCTAGGCGTAGCCTGGGTTGCCCTTTCCTTGCAGTTTTAGATTTAGTTCATTTAGTTTCATTGTGGTATCTACACAATGAAACTAAATGAACTCATTTAGTTTCATTGTGCAAATACCACTGTCGAAAATTCAACTTCCATGAAGTTGAATTTTTGCAGGAATTTGTCTTCTTCCAATTCGGGATGTTCAGTGTTTTTTTCATTGAGGAATGTTTCTATTTCACTCAAGCACAAAGCAAAACGTTACAATACGTTACCTCTGGAAAGCCATCGCACTTTATTGTGCAGAATTAGGTCAGAAAACTGGCTATCTATTTCTTCAAGGAAATTTTTAAGCTGGCGATGGTAGAGTGCTTTTGCCAAGATGCTGTTAATGATCTTAATTACTAACTATTAATGACCTCAACTATTTTGGCCGGAAACGTTTAGGCACAAAGCGCTTCTTGATGAATTATGCAATTAAACTTTAGAATTTCGTGGTTTATTTTTTTCTGAAGAATTGATGTTACCTCTCTATGTATTCCTGTCATACTTCTGGCTCCATCAGTTGCTATAGAAACGATTTTATTTATATCGATTCCATTGTATTCCAGGCATTTTTGCACAGCATTTTCTATATCTTCTTCATTATTTACTTTGAGAGCGGTAGTAATTCTAGCAGTTCTTCTTTTGGACCTTGGGGCTACATAAGACCTGACGAAAAAGGTAACTTGTGCCTTGTCATTTATGACGCAAAACTCATCTATAGCAAGTGATAAGGCAGAAGCCAATTGAATGTTATCCACTTGCATATGTGTTACATTTGAAGACGTTTTAGCAGTTCTGTCATGTACCATTTTAGCAGATAATGGCAATTTTTTTATGTTTTTCATGATTTCTGCTTTGTTTTTAAAATCATGAAACAGTTCTTGAAATGTACGTATAAGACAATCTTTGAAATACTCATCATCTTTGAGTCGTTTTCCTCTTTTTGCAGTTTTTAATGATACTGCTAAACTTGACAGATTTACATTATTAGAAGATTACATCCAGTTAATTAGCACGGAACGTGACTTTTTTTTGAGCTCTTCAACAGCCTTTTTCGTGTGTCACCGGTTGAATATTTACCAGAAAACTGGTAAATATCCAGCAAAATTTGGAGAGACATTTCTCAATTGTAGCGAAGTGTCTCTCCAAATTTGATTTCTTATTGTGAGCGAGTTTTTTGTGACAAATGAGATAAGTTGGAAGGCCATCTGTGTCGCATATGAATGCAAATGACTCCGTTCAATCCTGATTAAATTCTCGGTTTTCTTCTTCAGTTCTTTTCTTTTTTTTTTACCAGATGCCATGCTGGCGGCGAAGCTGAAAAAATGATTTCTTAAAATTTTACTTAGCTATCTAAAATGACAACCAATTTATTTACCATTATTACTTCGTTAACACGACCCTCAGATATGTAATCCAATTCTGTTACTGATTGTATTATATTATGCGCGTGCATACATTTGAGAAGATAATTCGCTTCTAAACCGTATTCTTCTTGAAACAACTAGCGAATAGACACGCAAAACCCGCAAGTGATTAAATTAACACACATGCAATGTAACGTCGACCGCGCTATTCGAGGATGATTGACTGACAACACGTCTAGAGTCTAGACATGTTGTCTAAATTCTAGTCGGTGGCCGTTTATGTGAGACGGAAATGAAATGCAGTTGGCTAAAAGACAAACATGGTCACGGAGCCTCATCTCTAAGAACAAAACAATAGTTCAAATTTATCGCATACGGTCATGTTAAGCATAGCGATTTGTTATTACCGATTATGAAAATAGAAGCTATTGAGAAATTAGGTACTTAAAAATAAATTTTTTAAGGGTTTTGAAAATAAATTATTAGTTTTTTTCGTATGGAACTGGAGAGCCGCTACTTTACATCAAAAGAGCCACAGGTTGCCGACCTCTGGTTTAGTCGATGAGGAATCGATTGTATACGCTAGCCTTAAGAAAGATTTTTAGTTAAGAATCGCATTTCCCGGCCGAAATTTTCATTAATTAAAACGATTTTTTCTCGCAGTTTTTAATTATTTTTGAAAAGCGTTTAAATCGCTCTGAATGTTACCTAATTTTAAATTAATAAGGTTTGTCCTTCCATATTTATTCATAATAAATGAATTATTAAAGTTCTTATTAAATGTATGTTTGCCCGGCACTGTTGTTCGAGATTTTGACGATAAGGTATAACATGTAAATCTACATATTTAATATAATGTAGACTTATTATGAAAGAGATAACGAATAATTAAAAACATAAATAAATTCAAATGATGGCAACCCATTGGAATATCAAGATCGTTTGTTTCAAGATATGACGAGAAATAGAGAAGATGATAGTTTGATGAAACAAAAATTGTTGCTTTACAATTGTCTTAAAATTCTACATAATTTAATCCAATATATTTCCAACTAATTCACGAATTTCTTATGGCTCAAAGAACACTTTTATTTGAAGACAAATGACATCATTAAGGTAAACTGTTGTTACCATTGGGTGCTGCCATCTGTTTAAAGGAATTTCGACATTGATTCATTGGTTATTAATGATTTGTTGACCATTTGCAAATCAAATTTGATTGCTGTCGCTTCGAATTGTTGACGTCATTTTGCGTCGAATTGTCACCATTGGTGAGACTGGATTCATCATTATGCTCCAAAAATCAAGCGAAAATCAAAACGTTGGGTTGCTTCCGGTGAATCTTTTCCAAAAACGGCGAAGATGGTCTCATCGACCTGAAAAATAGTGACAAGAATCAAGAAGAGTCATGATCACGAATAAGAATAACTGAGGCTTAGGCAGCTGTCTAGTGAGTCATTATCCTTCCTAAAACAAATCATTTTCGATGTTACGAGCACCATCTTTTGGAATTTCTAAGGACTTATTGAACGACCCTCGTACATTTGAATACTAAATCCCTCAATAGCAAATGCAGGCAAAAACGGACATGTTAACTATGTTTTATTGTTCAGTGTTTTAATGAAGTTGAAACATAATTGGATAAAAACAGTGATAAAGTCACAAACAAGCCTACAACTGGATTTCATAATTTATTTTAAGAGTGTATATTTTAAAAAAGTGCTTGGCGCAATTTCTAAAATCACGCTAAAATGCACTTGTTTCTAAAAAAAGATTATATAGGGTTGTCAGGAAAACCCGTTTGGTTACCAAAGCAAAACGTTGAGTTGATAACCAAATTGGCGACTTATCGCCAGAAAAATTCTTCATCTTGCCTAGCCTCTCCCCCACCTCCTAAAATAGGATCCAACCTTTATTATCTCTCTTCTAAAATATTTCGGCATATTATTGTGAGTAACAATATCCATTTTATGCATTTAATTTAAAATTTGAAATTGTTTTCAGATGGATGCCGAGAAGTTTCTCTTCACAGATGTGGAAGCAGCATGGTTAGAGTATTCAGACTTTTAGATTTCTTACCGATGAAAAAATCTTTTGAAGCGAAGTGTGCTCTTAGAAACGTATGTATTATTTGATTTTAATTCTCTAAGAGTTACATTCAAAGTCATTTTAACGCTTTTAAATGTGATGTTTATCATGATACCAATAATAAGTTGTTAAGAGAGTCTCTCTGTTGCATTAAGTTGCTGTTTCAATTTTTTCAAATGAAAAAAACTTATGTATGAAAATTTAATGAGCATTATTTAATGTTAATAATTTCGAAGTAATGAATCAATTTTGGAAGAGTATCTATTATTCATTGCGGCGGTCGCGAATCGGCAGCATTGATTCGAACTCTGGACCATTGGCGTTCGAAGAAGAGTTGATGGCTGTTGTCATGCCCTAACCAACAAGGCTAAGACGTCTAATCAGGCTAGTTAGTTAGGCATTTTAACATCTGGCGCTTCTGTAGAAGGGAGTCGCTACATTCATTTTCACAACTTTGTTTCGAGGGATATATTTTTTTTTTGGAACCACTTCCCTATATGCCCGAAAGCCGCCATTTTGTTTTTTTGGCGACCAGTCATTTCTCGCCAAATAGCGGGTAGACTGGTCGCCATGTTAGGCCTAATCGCCCGATTTGGCGAAAAAAAACCGAAGGTTGGCGGTCGGGCATATACCAAAGTAGGGCCTTTTTTTAAAATTATTCAATTTTTCTTAATTAAACATTTTGTTCCTTTAATAATTGAATCATAAGTAAAATTTTGTGAAACTGCTATAAAACAGAGAATCCAATATATTCTACTCGTCACATTCTTCCCCCTTTAAAAAAAATGAATAATTGCATATATTTAATTATACGAGCATACGCGTCATCTGACTTCCTCTTTCAGAATTTCGGAGCGTGTTGGCTCTGTTAAGCAGACCTTTGAGAGCAGAGCAAAAACAAATAAGCATTGGATTATTCTTTTGATTTTAATATAAACCTCTGCATGCTTGTTTTTATTTGATTTTATGAATCCTTTGTGTGCAACTAGTGGGTGAAAATGCAGTTTAGCGTAACCACTTGGCGAGATTTGAAAAATCGCCAAATTTGGCGATTTTTATGGCGGAGTCTGAACTCTGCGAAGCTGAAAAGTAGGAATTTTTTGACTTACCTAAGTTTCAGTGGCGTCTCGATTTTCCGGTGGGTAAAGAGCAACAACGGTTTTTAAAAACTCCAGGTAGGTTTCATCCTGAATAGAATGATTGTGTCTCCGTCTCCACATGTATTAATCCATGTAAGAATCAAATTCTCCCTCGACAAAGAAACTGGGATTGGGAGAATAAACGTGGAGTAAATGATTGACGGTAAGGTAAAAAACGCAGAAACACAATATCATCCAAGCAGGAGAATTTGAATAAAAAAACGTTTAAGAACGTAAAACGCAAAAGCACGAAAACACAGCAAAATTAATAAACCACTGAACTGCACAACTAGTACACCGGAATAACGGACAAAGAAAATTCTAGGAACTCTGAGAAGTCGGCACTAAACAATGGAAAAGGCCAAACGATTAACCCATGATTGGTTAAGATTAGGAAAAAATATATATATATTTAGTTTCGCTTTAGAAACGGAGACTTAAATAGGTACTGTATGTGATTGACTAACAGAAAAAAACATCCGAAACAGCTGCCTGACTGTGAGATTGCGCAGGTGTAATGAATTTTGTAAAAAAGTAATCCAGACAGACGGGGGAAAAAAAAAGATGGAAGACTCTAATTCCGATTAATGTGGAAAATTCAAAAAGGTATCCCCGGCGAAAGCATAAATAGTGAAAAAAATAGGATCCGTGGATTGTATAATGAAAAAAAAAAAAAAAAA
>BMAW01109653.1:2909-39236 GCA_019974015.1 Nephila pilipes | reverse complement strand
TTTCTCCTAACCATTTTTTCTCAACTTTTGTTGAATCGCCAGGCCTACCTAGGTTCACCACGAATATGGATCCGGATCACCTGATATTTTTTTTTTTTTTCATTATACAATCCTCGGTCTATTTTTTTTCACTATTTAATGCTTTCCCGGGGCTACCTTTTTTGAATTTTCCACTTAATCGGAATTAGAAGTCTTCCATCTTTTTTCGTCTGTCTGGATTACTTTTTACAAAATTCATACACTGCGCAATCTCACAGAATCAGGCAGCTGTTTCGGATGTTTTTTTTTAGTCAATCACTTACAGTACCATTAGTCTCTCCGTTTCTAAAGCAGAAACTAAATTTTTTTTTTTAATCTTAACCAATCATGGTTAATCATTTGGCCTTTTCCATTGTTTTAGTGCCGACTTCTCAGGGTTCCTAAATTTTCTTTGTCCGTTATTCCGGTGTTACTATTGCAGTTCGGTGGTTTTATTAATTTTGCTGTGTTTTTTCGTGCTTTTTTGCGTTTTAGTTTACTTAAACGTTTTTTATTCAAATTCTCCTGCTTGGATGATATTGGTCTGCGTTTTTACCTTACCGTCAATCATTTACTCCACGTTTATTCTCCCAATCCCAGTTTCTTTGTCGAGGAGAATTTGATTCTTACAGCAGATTAATACATGGAGACGGAGACACAATCATTCTAGTTAGAGTAAACCTACCTGGAGTTTTTTAAAACCGTTGTTGCTCTTACCACCGGAAAAATCGAGACGCCACTGAAACAGGTAAGTTAAAAAAATTCCTACTTTTCAACTTCGGAGTTCAGGCTCCATCACAAAAATCATAAAATGTGGCGATTTTCAAATCTATAAGTGGTACTACGCTAAACTGCATTTTCACCGTTTTTTTCATTGAAAAATTGAAACAACAATTTAGATGCAACAGAGAACAACTATTATTGGTATCATGATAGCAGCTTATCATTTAAAAGCGTTAAAATGATCTTTGAATGTAACTCTTAGAAGAATTAAAATCAAATAATACATACGTTCTAGAGCACACTCGCTAAAAGATTTTTCATCGGTAAGAAATCTAAAGTCTATACTCTAACCATGCTGCTTCCACATCTGTGAAGAGAAACTTCTCGATCCATCTGAAAACAATTTCAGATTTTAATATAGAAATCATAAAATGGATATTGTTACTCACAATTATACTCGAAATATTTTTTAGAGAGAGATAATAAAGGTTGGATCCTATTTTAGGAGGGGAGAGGCTGAGCAAGATGAGGAATTTTTCTGGCGATAAGTTGCCAATTTTGAGTTATCAACTCAACGTTTTGCTTTGACGCAAACGGCTTTTCTGACAACCTATATAATCTTTTTTTTAGAAACAAGTGCATTTAGCGTGATTTTAGAAATTGCCATAAGCACTTTTAAAATATACACTCTTAAAATAAATTATGAAATCCGAGTTGTAGGCTTGTTTGAGCTTTATCACTGTTTTATCCAATTATGTTTCAACTTCATTAAAACATGAACAATTCATATAACAATGTCCGTTTTTGCCTGCATTTGCTATTAGAGATTTAGTATTCAAATGTGAGGGTCGTTCAATAAGTTAGAATTCAAAGATGGTGCTCGTAACATCGAAATGATTTGTTTAGGAAGGATAATGGCTCACTAGACAGCTGCTAAGCCTCAGTTATTCTTATTCGTGATCATACTTTCTTGATTCTTGTCACTACTTTTCAGTCATGAAGACCATCTTCGCCGTTTTTGGAAAGGTCACCGGAAGCTAACCCAACGTTTTGATTTTCGCTTGATTTTTTGGAGCATAATGAATAGAATCCGAGCAATGGTGACAATTCGACGCAAAATGCGTCAACAATTCGAAACGACAGCAATCAAATTTGATTTTGCAAATGGTCAACAAATCATTAATAACCAATGACAATGTCGAAATTGCCTTTAAACAGATGGCAGCACCAATGGTAACAGCAAGTTTACCTATATGTCATTGTCTTCAAAATAAAAGTGCTCTTTGAGCCATAAGAAATTCGAATTAGTTGGAAATATATTGGATTAAATTATGTAGGAATTTTAAGACAATTGTAAAAAGCAACAATTTTTGTTCCATCAAACTATCATCTTCTATGTTCTCGTCATATCTTGAAACAAATCTTGATATTCCAATAGGTTGCCATCATTTTGAATTTATTTATGTTTTTATTATTCGTTATCTCTCTTCATAATAAGTCTACATTATATTAAATATGTAGATTTACATGTTATACCTTATCGTCAAAATCTCGAACAACAGTGCACGGGCAAACAAACATTTAATAAGAACTTTAATATCGTTTTATTATGAATAAATATGGAAGGACAAATATATAATTTAAAATTATAATGACATTCAGAGCGATTTAACAGCTTTTTCAAAAATAATTAAAAACTGCAAAATCGTTTAATTATGAATTTCGGCCGGGAAATGCGATTCTTACTAAAATTTTTCTTAAGGCTAAGCGTATACAATCGATTCCTCATCGGCACTAAACCAAGTCAGGCACCTGTGGCTCTTTTGATGTAAAGTAGCGGCTCTCAGTTTCCATACGAAAAAAAACTAATAATTTATTTTCAAAACCATTAGAAATTTATTTTAATACACAATTTCTCAATAGCTTCTATTTTCATAATCGGTAATAACAAATCGCTATGCTTAACAATGACCGTATCGATAAATTTGAACTATTGTTTTTTTGTTCTTAGAGATGAGCTCCGTGACCATGTTTTGTCTTTTAGCCAACTGCATTTCATTTCCGTCTCCAATAAACGGCCACCGACTAAATTTAGACAACATGTCTAGACTCTAGACGTGTTGTCATCATCATCCTCGAATACACGGTCGACGTTGAATGCATGTGTGTTAATTTAATCACTTGCGGGTTTTGCAGTCTAATTCAGCTAGTTGACTCAAGAAGAATACGGTTTAGAAGCGAATTATCTTCTCAAATGTATAGCACGCGCATAATATAATATAATGTAACAGGGTGGATTACATACTGGGGGTCGTGTTGCAAGTAATGATGGTAAATAAATTGGTTGTCATTTTAGATAGCTAAGTAAATTTAAGAAATCATTTTTTCAGCTTCGCCGCCAGGCATCTTAAAAAAAAGAAAAAACTTGAAGAAAGAACCGAGAATTTAATCCAAGTTGGTGGAGTCATTTGCATTCATATGCGACACAGACCTTCAACTTATCTCATTTGTCACAAAAAAACTCAACTACAAGAAGAAATCAAATTTGGAGAACACTTCTGCTGAATTGAGAAATCTCTAAATTTTGCTGTGATAGTTACCAGTTTTCTGAGTAAATATTCAACCAGTGACACACGAAAAAGGCTGTTGAAGAGCTCCAAAAAAGTCAAGTTCCGTGCTAACTTTATATAATCTCTAATAATGTAATAAATCTAAAACAAGCTAGCATCATTAAAACTGCAAAAAATAGGAAAAGCGACTCTACAGATGATGATATTTCAAATATTGATCTCATACTGCATTTTCAAGAACATGTTTCATGATTTTAAAAACAAAGCAGAAATCATAGAAAACATAAAAATTGCCATTATCTGCTAAGAATGTGACAGAACTGTTTAAAACGTCTTCAAATGTAACACATATTCAGTGGCTAACATTAAATTAGCGCTTCTGCCTTATCACTTGCTATAGATGAGTTTTGCAACATAAGTGACCAGCGTTACCTTTTTTCATCAGGTTTTTATGTAGCCCCCAGGTCCAAAAGAAACTGCTTAGAATTACTACCGCTCTCAAAGTAAATAATGAAGAAGATATAGAAAATGCTGCAAAATGCCTGGCTAATGGAATCGATATTCTTAAATAAAATCGTTTCTATAGCAACTGATGGAGCTAAGATATGACGGGATCATAAGAAGGTAGCATCAATGTTCAGAAAAAATAAACCACGAAATTCTACAAGTTTAATTGCATAATTCATCAAGAAGCGCTTTGTGTACCTAAACGTTTCAAGCCAAAATAGTTGGTCATTAATAGTTAGTAATTGAATCATTAACAGCATCTTGGCAAAAACCTGCCTACCATCGCCAACAAAAATTTCCTTGGAAGAAATAGATAGCCAGTTTTGAGCCCTATACAATAAAGTGCGATGGCTTTCCAGAGGTAACGTATTGTAACGTTTTTGCTTTATGTAGCGTGAATAGAAACTTCCTCAATGAAAAAACATCCAGATTGGAAGGAAAGACAAATTCCTGCAAAATTCAACTTCATGGAAGTTTGAATTTTCAGGCTAGTGCTGTTGCACAGAGAAACTAAATGAGTTCATTTGTTTCAATGATTCTACCTAATGAAAACTAAATGAACTAAAATCTAAAACTGCATACGAAGAAACCTTGGCAGACTCGCCCTGGCTTGAAAAAGTAGTTTGTTTCGAAAAAGTTACTTCTTTTTTGTTGAAACATGGAGAGCGTAGAATTTAAAAATCTGAATCAATATCGCAATGAGACCAATACACTATTGATACGATACTTCAGCATAGCTTTAAAAATGTGAAGGATGGATTCACTTGGATATTCACACAATTCAAAACAATCAAAGTACTCTCGCGTTCATAGTAATCACTCTCAACGCATGAAAGGAGATCAACATTGAGCCATTCGAATTGATGCTGGATCGCTTCAAATGTAATTGCTGGATTTGAAAACCAAAGACTTGTGGAGTGGTAAGTTCAGAGCAGAGCAGAGTTGGAAAATTGGAGGTCGAGAAATGCATGCATATCGTGCCCAAACTCAGCCTAAAATCCATGTGTTCAGGCCCTCATATTCGCGCAATGGAATAGTCTTCAAAAATACTACAGTGAGGTGAAGTTGGCAGCTATGGAGTGCTGACGATCTTCAGGTCACATATCGATTGAGTAAGTGTTCTCTTGCATGAATATAATAAAAAAGTAAAAAGTTGGGAGTCAACTAACAAAATAAAATGCTAGAAGTCGTGCTTGAAACTTAAGACCAACAAGTTATAAGCCAGATTTAATCAAACTTTCAAAAGGCATGCAAAAGCAACCTCCCATTGATGTATTATCTATGTGTATGTGTTTTATATGAAAAATATTTCCTATTTAACGTTTGTTTTTTAAATCAAAAATCAAATATATATATATATATATATATATATATATAACAGGATCAATTGAAGGTTCCCGGCCTGTTACATCATAAGATGGCACTACTAGAATGTAAATCCATATGTTTTTTAGTTAGGCCTAACCCTCAAAGATGCGTGTATAAATTTGACAGGCTGTCGGATCATTGTGTTGTGAATTACAGCATTTTGGGTGAAGCAACTTTTTTGTTATTGTGAAAAAAAATGGATAAAAGAATTTCGCGTGTTGATAAAATATTGCTTTTGAGGAAAAAAAATACACTTGAAGCAAAAACTGGCTAATACCGAGTTTCCGGACACTACTCCCAGGAAAATCAACCATCAAGGATTGGTATGCTAAGTTTAGACGTGGTAAGAGCACCGAAAACGGTGGACACAAAACGAGTTGTTCAGCATGAAAACATTAAAAAAATCCCAAAATATTTTGAATGACCATAAATTGAAATGAGAGTGAAGCAGACCTCTAAAGATATCAACTGAACGTGTTCCATCATATCATTCACGAGATATTTGGAGTATAGAAAGCTCTGTGCAAAGTGGTCCGCGCGCTCACTTTTGTCCAAAACAACGACGAGTTGATGATTCGGAGCAGTGTTTGAAGATGATCAAGCGTAATAAACCCGAGTTTTTTGCGTCGATATAAGTGACATGGATGAAACATGGCTCCATCATTTCACTCCGAAGTCAATCGACAGTCATCCGAATGGACTGCACACGAGTGAACCCGCTCCAAAACGTGGGAAAACGCAGTCGGCTGGCAAGGTTGTAGCGTCTGTATTTTGGGATGCGCATGGAATAATTTTCATTGACTACCTTGAAAGAGGAGGACCATCAACAGCACTATTGCATGTATTGTGGACCGTTTTGAAGGACGAAATCGCCGAAAAACAGGCCGCATTGAAAAAAGAAAGTGCTTCCCCAAGACAATGACCATGTCACAAGTCAGGAAACGATGGCAAAAATCCAGCAGAGTGGGCTTCGAATTGCTTCCTCATCCACCGTATTCTCAGTCTTAGGCGACTATTTCCTTTCTCGAGATTTCAAAGAATGCTCGCTGGGGAAGAATTTCGATCGAATGGGCTGGTGATCAGCTGAAACTGGAAGGCCACTTTTGAAGCAAATGACAAAATCGTTCTACAAAAAGTATCGAAAAGGTTGGAGGTAGCTATAATCGGTGTTATATCCTTGAAGGGAATTATGTTGAATGAAAACTAATTTTACCAAAAAATGTGTTTACTATGGTAGGCCGAGAGGACTTTTCAATTGTTTATATATATATATATATATATATATATATATATATATATATATATATACACACAAATATATATATATATCACACACACACATATATATATATATATATATATATAGTGTGTGTGTCTTTAGTCTCTTTAATAGTGTGTGTGTGTGTATGCTATTATATATATATATATATTTGATTCATTAATCTGCTTTACTGTTAATTTTACTTTAACGTTTGTGTAAACTGTTTATTATTTGAGGAAGTCAATTAGAAAGCGATAAGTATATCTTTCCGAAAATATTTAACACAAAGTAATACAAAAAAAGTTTCAAGAGGTGAAATTTAATAATTTTTTGTAAGTAATAACTAGAAATTTCAACTTTGCTACGTCATATGCAATAGCTCTCCATTAACGCAGATTTGCTTTTACACCTATTGTACGACGAAAGTCAGATGTCACCACTGTGCGTTATATTGATTGTTTGATTGCTTTTCGCGTCACCTTAGAGTAACGCGAGAACTGCTGACTGCAGAGCCTAGTTTTGTCGAACTTCGGTCAAGTGAAGGCTAAGAGTAATCTAGAGTTGTAGCTAACTCTCTAAACATCCACTCACTCCAACGGGGTATAAATATAAAAAAAAAAAAAAGCTCGTTACTGAAAATCATGTATCATATGCCTTATTCGAAAGGTTGCCACGGCTAAAGCCACCGCAGAGGAGAGAAAGCATGGTAACCACAATTGGCAAAATATTGCCAAACAATTGTAAACAATTTTTGTCGCCAACGGGTGGTTACGCTAAACTGTATTTCAACCCAACTGATGTATTTTTGGAATTATGCAGCCATTGTTCTTTCGTTAAAGAAGTAATGAATCGATAATATCCGGGAATAAAATTATTTAAATATCTTCAAGTTCTCGCGTAGAACCCTTTCTATGTCGTTTTTAATATTTTGTTTATTTAAAGTGAGTGTTTAATGTTCATATTTAAAGTGAAAGGAAACGAAAGAATTTGGCGAAATAGGCCACATATTTCGCCAAATCATTTCGTGGCCCTCATATGGATGAATCCTGGATATTTACAATAAAATTAAAAATTTCTTTTGTTTTAAGTTGGATAGGATATTGTTAGTAAATTAAAACTGACATAATATTTGTAATAATAGCTACATATAAGTTTGAATTTCTAACATTTCTACTTATCTCACTCACTTGTGCTGTAAAATAAACCAATTGATACGTAAACTAGCCCTACGTAACTTATTGGGTCAAATCGACACATCTCTATAATTTATTTTGTGTTAGATACCTCGAGTCTTAATTAAAGCATCCTATATTTTAAATATTCCTCAAATATAGATAATTATCTTTATAAATTGTTTCAGAGATTTGTAGAATTATTTTCCATAGCAAAATAAGAAAATGACATTTTATCTCACTAGATCTAATCGATCCATATCACTTATATGCATAAAAATACATATAAAAAATAAATTCAATGTTTTTGGATGGTCTATATTTCGAATAATAATCAATCGATATCTCTTAATAAATAATTTCCCCATTGTTTAGTTTTCAACCGAATATGACTCATGTTCCATATCGGTCAAAAAATAAGAAATCGACTATCCTTCTTTCAACTAATACATTGAAGTCAAAGTTTTAGATGAGAAAGAATAGAAATTATATTTTAGATGAGAAAGAATAGAAATTGTATTTTAGATGAGAAAGAATAGAAATTATATTGATTTATTTTAGATGAGTAAGAACAGAAATTATATTTTAGATGAGAAAGAATAGAAATTATATTTTAGATGAAAAATAATAGAAATTATATTTTAGATGAGAAAGAATAGAAATTACTAGTTTCATAAAATATGATTCCATATTTTATGAAACTAAAGGTGAAGCAGGTACTAGTGATAAATTAGCTGCGACAGATATATATGCAAAAAGGTAGATCATAGAAGATGATCTATGTGTTTATTTTGCAATATAATTGGCTTGGTTTCTACAAAACAAGGTGGGGTCTTAAGTGACATCAGAACTCGGACCCACGACTTGACAAAAATACACGGGCCGCGAGTTCTAGACCCTGACCACTAGGCCACTTAAATTGGATCTAATGGACCCATACAGGTAATAGGTAACTTTTTCAAAAAGGTATGAAAGTTAAGCGCACTTATAGCACATATGATGTGATAAATTAAGATAACTACAGGGGCCTCGGTAGCCAGCGGTCATGGTCGCGGACTCGCGGCTGGCGAGTTGCGGGTTCGGACCTTGATGCCACTTAAGACCAGCCGTATGTCGGGGTTGATACATGCTAAATCTGTCGGGGGTCTAAAATTCTCCCGTTGGCGTGGTGTGAAAGTTAGGAGAGGGGAGTGCCAGCTCAGGTGTCATCCTCGTCACTTGACCGAGGCTCAAAATTACGAGGTCCGTCGCCAATAGCCCTCGTTTTGCTTCTAGTGCGACGTTAATAAAAACTAAACTAAACCAAAAATCGAAAAATTTCGGGCCTAGTTTCAAGAAATGCAGCAGTTTCTTGATGATCTTCGGCGAAAGTGAAACTCGAACTCTCACTATCGGGGCTATCTCGGGGCAAAAATTCGACAGGAAAGCACACTGAGATTGTGTTGTTATTTAGGTTCTATCTTCTGTATTTAGCCGATATTACAGCAGTGTTTTTTTTACAGGCCTTCTTCACCTGCATGAAAGCGCAAGACGAACCTTGCAAGAAACGACGCTGGCGATTCAACCACTCCACCAAATTCCGAAAGAAGCTCGTTCGAAGTTTGTGGTCAACGCGAGGATGTATCCTAGGGATCACGAACAACGGGACACGAGTCTGAAGAAGTTAAATGAGCTGTTCTCATTTTATGGACTTTTTCAGACTTTATTTTAAAGAACGCGGAACTTGGAAACTCTCGTATTGATAAATCGTGAAATGAGCGATGTAGAATATTGTATGTATGAAATGAAAATCTTAAACATTTGTATGGAATAAAATTATTTCTAAATATAGGGTACTCTTTCTTTAGTTGTTGTATAAGGGTAAAAAATTTTTTTAAATGAATTATGGGAACTTTATTTTAACGTTATTTGAAGGATACAAGCAATGTAGTTATTCAAACTTAATGTATATGAAATTTATACATTGTTAGAACGTGTAAGAATCAATGTAGAGTTAGCATATCAATATCGTGAACCGCAATGAATATATTTTGCAGTGCGGGCAATATATCATTATATAACGGAAGTGTTAGTAAAAATATAGTTTTTTGAAATTTTTTCACACTTTTTATATATCCTCGAAGTTACGCATAATAAACCACAATTTTCTCCACTGAACGATGTGACAAATCTGTGATGGTATCTCATTACGTCTTGTCTGTCATCTTTATGTTTACTCCAATCACAAGATCAAAATTTCAATTTAAGTTCAAGCACAGACAAATTAATTAAAGTAGTTAATTATATCCAAAATAGCTTTTATTAATCCTCAAATAAGGGAAATGCTCTCTACAGTTTAGTCTTTATCCGCGAGTACTAACAACTTTTATGTTCTGTCTTACCGGAATACGATGCGAGTACCATTGCTCCGATAGCATTGAGTCTCGAACTCACCAGATCCACTATACACGCAAGAAAACTTCCACGCACATCACACAAACACTTTTCTTATTACCATAAACTTATTCTCCAATTCTCTATAGCTTTTGGATTACTTGATTATTTGTATTCATTCCACTTCCAAAGTATATTTAATTTGTATCACGTTTCGTTTGATTGGGAAGAAGCTGGGAACTGAAATATGAAATCGGAAAGAAACCCTGATGTTAATAGAAAGGAAATTTCGCGAACAGCCCATGTTGCAAACCAAAATGTATTTATATCGATTGAATCATTAATGATTCAGTACAACAATTAAAGTATATTAGATGGAATCTAAAAAAATTGGTATAGGATTTTTTTTAATGTTTATTTTCTCTCCCCCCCCTTTGTTTTATACGGTGTTAAGGAAATTATTTTGACTAAATGAAGAAAAAGCAATGGGCTTCAAAGTTTTAGATTATTCTAATTAAATTTTTATTAACAAATATATGTGTGTGCGCGCTGGAATACTATAAAAAATGTATAATAATGGATGCATTATATATTATACTCTGAAAAAAAGTGTACATTTAATACTATTACTATGTATTACTAATTATATGTACAATTTGTTAAGTAGGAATAAATTTTTATGTATTTTAGTTCGATTTTTATTTTAAGCTTTTTTTTTTTTATTTAATTTTCTATCCGATATGGTATTGGCGTGTTTCTTTTGAAAATATGCTCCAGATTTATGTTTGTATTTACATGTGTGTTACAAAAAATTAGCATTTCGAATATTTTGTTTTTATAAACAATCTACATTTTCCTTAAGAATTTTTTTCTTTCTTTATCCTGATATCTAATTTCAATGATGACTTCAGTTAAGCATATCTGCTGTCGTGTTCCTTTTTCCAACGAATATATCTTTTTTCCCTTCGATAATTTTTATGAGATTGTTTTCCGTGGTAAAGAATCGACTTATTTTATCTGAACACGATGATAAAAATGTGGAGTGGAAAGTTAACTAACTAGTTTCTCTAATATACGAGTATTATTCCCGGTATTGTAAATTAAATTTTAAAACATTATCAGAGGAATAAACTTTGATTTACTATAATCTAAATTACTAATAGTTACATGAATAAGAAAGGCATTATAAGCAATTAATTATCAAGTTTTGTATTATTTAAATATTATCCCAATTACACAATGCTTCAAAATAACTTATGTATAAAATAATACCCTTGAGGACCTTCCTACTTTAGGTAGGTTCGTGAATCATAACCTCGAGGCAGAGCTCTTTTTCTCCAAGGGATTTATTGTATTCGATAAACACGGGTAACGCGCCGCCAGGATGCTCTGGAGACACTTTCTCTATTTTCGATCCTTCTTGTCAACCAACTCTCATCTTTTTTTTCTTTCATTTTCTGAAATGTCTTGACCCCATTTACACTTTGTTTGGCGCAGCATAGCCATATCAGACTTTTACACTACACCTACACTCACTCATTCACACATGAAATAAAGGTTTTCATGGCAAAACCATGCCTCATAACTAACGTACGATTCATAATGAAGTTATGCTAATGATTAAAAGAACTTATGAGGCGTTTTAGATTATCTACTTAATTTTATTCCTCTGTAAGTTGGCAAGAGTTATCAAGCAATGGAAATTGAAGCAATTCCAGAGTTTGGGAGGTTTTTTACATATTGTTTAACTGCATTACATCAATAAATATGCTCGATATATAGAAAATATAACACAAATAGGTTTTGTTTCTAGGAGGTTGCAATTTACCGACAGAAGCGTTATAAATGAGAAAACCTTTTAGTTTTATAACGTTATTTCTTCCTGTTGCACGTTTGGTGCAAATATTGTTCGGTTATGTTAGAAATACATTTTGGGGCCACAGTAACCCAGTGGGTGAGGCTGTGAGCTTCAGTTACTCGACTTTTTGAGTAAATCAGCGCCTTGGTCCTGACGTGATGTGATGACATTTGCTTATTAAAGTCGCACTGAGAAGCAACACGAGGGCTATTTGCAACGGGTTTTGTAATTTTGAAATTCGGCCAAGTGATGAGGATGGTATCTGAGCCGGCACCTCCATCTCCAACTCTCTACAACACGTCTTCCGGAGAACTTGGGACCTCGATCAAATTTAACGTGCATCAGCCCCGGCTACAGGGTAGATCCTGGTCTAAATTTTGAATATATATCCAGACAGAAAACGATTCCAATTTTTATATAAATTTGCGACGTTATAACGCTTACGTATGATGCAGTATTCTTTATATTTAGGAACATTCTAAACACACGCAATTTCTTACATGAATACGAAAAGTTTAAAGGGCATTTAGCACTACAATATAGAAGACGAAAGATGGAACACGTATCACCCCAGAAGAAAAAGAATATATTGAGATAGAAAGGAGTAATAACTAAAATACGCTGATCTTTGAGAAATAGTGAAGTTAGAATGTAAATTTAATGTTTGCGTGCTTCTTTTTTTTTTATCGAAAAAGTGTTACAAATTTGGGTCCTGCTCTTTAATATTACGTTAAGACAGCCTTAATAGAAGTATAAAATAATAAAAAGAAGATGTGTGTGTATGTAAAAGTTAAAATTAATTTACCGTTATATAGGTTCAGAAATTTTAGCCAATAGATCATAAAACTAAACACTCAATGAAATACGAGATGTGATTATTAAATTACGAGACGCTGTAAAATATTTTGATATCATACATATTTATTAATAATCACCTTCAATATACACCCCTCCTCTATCCCTACAACATTCCATGCGAATCTTCCATTGTTCGAAACAGTGCTGGAAGTCTTTTTCTGTCAGCTCCATCAGCACATGCGCCGCCTTCTCTTTCGCAGCTTTAATGGACTCAAATCTCCTTTCTTTTAATGCAGATTTCACCTTAGGGAACAGATGGAAGTCGCATGGCTCAAGATACTACGAATAAGGCGGATAGTCTAATGCTGGGATGCTGTACTTGGCTAGAAACTTCTTGACAGACAATGAGAAATGAGCTGGCGCATTATCTTGGTGGAAAAATTTGTCGTATGGATTCCTTTACAATACCTACAATCTCAGAAATCGTTCGAATACTTAACCGATGGTCAAATCGAACAAGGTTACCGAATTTTTCGATATTGTCTTTCGTCTTTGACGTGGAAGGGCGACCCGAGAGCGAATCATCTTCAACGTCTTTACAGTCATCTTGAAAATGCTTAAACTACTCAACAACACGAGCACGGGATAAACATTCATTGCCATGTATTTCTTTCAATGAATTTTAAATTTCAGAAGTGGTTCTTCCAAGTATCGCGAAATCTCACAAAAATTCGTGCTGACTTATTATTTTTCTGGGGAAACAAAAAAAAAAAATTTCGGGCTACGAATATACGGATTTGTTTACAGAAGCGAGAAGCACTGCATCCGAAAGAGAAGGCTTCATGCTAAATGCTGTTCATCACTGGCGTTTGGGGCATATGCACTTCTTCTATAGCAGCGTCAATTTTGTTATTTAATTGCCATACTTTGTAAGCATGCCGTTAAAATAATGTGAAGTATTACCCTGAATATGTTCGTTATATTACTGTTAGAATTGGATGCTTAAAATTATATAGCGTTCAGAACTACGGTTGGCGCGAGTGAACACAATGCTTTGTAGCTAAAAGAAATGACCAAGTTTAAAAAGGTAGTAATCGCCATATGAATTGCAGACCAGTATGAAAAATGAAGCGTATCTTTAAAGCAGAGAACCAACGTTCGATATTAGAATTGTAACTGTGAGAATGTAATCGCTTACAATGAAATCAGAAATATATGCCTGAACTTATGCGTATACCCAAAAATGATAATTTAATGACTCATACAGCATTACTCGACATGCAAAAAGAACCACCCCAAAGATTTGGATGCTAATCATTTTTTACATTTGAGGTATATTTCGTTGCTGTGCTACTTTACTAACATCTAACGATGAAATTAAGTTGACATTAGTTACAAAAGGTAACTTACATTCAGCTTTAAATGTTAGTATGCATTTGATACTAAGTCTAGGTTTCTTTCTCCTTCCTTTTTCTACGTATTCTTTATTACAGGTCAGAAGAGGCGGGAACTAAGAAAGAATTTATTAATGAGGATATGTTTCATATTAATTCTGTGAATACTGTTATAATTATATTAAAAATCACATTAAAATGCAGTGGAATCTCTTAAATTGACCAACTTCCTTTAGATAACCATCATTTCAAATTTATATATATATATATAAATTGCTATAAGGTCAATATTTTTTGTTATACAATTTATTTTTTAAATATGGAAAATTCATAATGAATTAAGTATTTTGATGACATTATTTTAAAAAGTTCAAATGGAAACATGAGAATGCTTCAATGTGAATAATAATTAAAATAAAAACGAACCCCCCCCTCTTTTGCTTTGAGAAACAAGCACGCTTGTACATGCACACTACACTATATTTAAGTTATTTATCTTTTTTCCGTTGCAACCGTTTATCGCACTTCGGGTACTTCCGTACCGAATCTTTTAATTAAGCCATTACACATTACTCAGTTGCTTATCAAAATGTGAAGTGAAGTGATGTTCAATAAAGTGTTACAAAATGTTTGATTCACTAAAGAAAATTTTTGTCGCTTTGGAATCTGTTTAAGAACTTACATTTAAAGAGAAAGATTTTGGTCAATCTCTCATCTCATTATTTGAAAAATCACATTATAAATATTAATAACGTAGATTTCATTGTTTCTTTTAGCTCGTCATATATTTTTGGACTATAAAGTTCTCTTCTTTACACATAACATAAATCGATTTAAAATAGGAGTGCCAAAAGTTCGATTAATGGTAAAATGTTTCACTTGTAACCTAAAAATATGATAAATAGAAGTCATCATTTTAAAATTCTTTTCTTTTTTTTTTTATATACTGCTCAAAAAAATAAATAAACAAAAATGTTAAGAAAATTATGCTAGACATCTATGAAATACACACGTAATAAAAAGCACAGAAAAAAAGTTGAAAAATAACGTACTAGAGCTTTAATTCTTTGAAATAACGGAACGAACATTTTTTCCATTCCTATTTTTCATTATTTCTTTTCCCTCGAGATATACAGTTTCTTGGGTAGTTTTACATTTAAATAAGTTGCAATTTTTAATTAATGTGTTTACGTATGTTTTTAATTTATTAAAAATATAATTTGTATCTCAGTAAATTTTATAGCCTTTTTTTCTTCTTTATAATAATATTTTGTACATTTTTTTAATTTTAGAATAACGTTTTAATTTTGTCTTGTTATTCAGCATCTTTCATGGAATTCCATGACCATGACCCATAGGCTACTGTGGCCTCTAGAAATTCTAGAAAATGCACCTTTGGAAATCAGAAACCTCTGATATGCAAATATTTTTCTGCCACAGAAGTTCAGTCACAAGAAATTTTTTCTGTTAATGAATAAATATCAATACCTACAATCAATAAATGATTAATCACCTACTAAATGTAGCTCAATTAAATAACTTAATATTCTGGTTGACTTTTTCTGGACACTAAGTTGCATAAGTCTGAATACTATTAGTCTATGCTCAGTGCAATAGTTGAGTCAAATCTCTCAAATATGTAATTTTTTTAAATTTTTTTTTAACATTTTTTTAAATTTTTTAACATTATTTTTAATATTTAAAACATTTTTTTTAAAAAAATTTCATAACAGGCTGTGGCGCGGTAACTTAATGGTCATGTTCGCAGACTCGCGGCAGGCGTTCTTTCTGTCGAATCGTGGGGTTCGAGTCCAGATGCCACTTAAGATTCTCTGTGGGGTGGGACAGATATAAATATGGTTGAGAAGTCCTCCCTTTGGCGGGATATAGTAGTTTGAAGAGGGAGGTACCAACTCAGGTATCGTCCTTGTTACTTGACCGAGGTTCAAAATTTCGAGATCCGTCTGTTGATTCAAAGTGTGTTGTTAAAAATTATCATATCATAATTACATTTCGCGACAGGCTGTTGGTAGAGCGAGTATTATAAACGCATTTTTAGACACGTGAGCTTGTTTATTTATAATAAATAACTAGATGCTCATTTGAAAGTTAAGTGATTTTTTCTGAGTTCTGAATATTTATTTACTCCAGTTAATTACTTCAAATAGTGGAAAAATGAATCGTGTTTCTCACGGCTACAAGGCGACCACTAATGCACTTGTGATACAGTTTGTTGCGGACAGTACAAACCTGAACTAAAATTTAGAACACTTCGCAAAGACATCAAACTTCCTGTTCTGTTCCCCGCAGTGAAATTCGCTTTGAAAGGACAATATCTGATAAGCGTTCTGCCGGTTTAAAAATAATATATCCTCAGAAATTTTGAAAATTTGGCAGTATTTCGGTAAATAATTAAAAAAAATTGTTTCATTTGCTTGAAAGGCGATTTAGAATGCGGCAACGATAAAACTTTTTGAATCACTGTTGGCAAAGTTTGAATCAAAGAATAAAACTTTGCTACCAAATAATTATCTTTTGTCAAACAGTTATTTTATAACTAACTATCGTTAAACAACTAAAATTATGAACATATATCTGATGCATGAAAAATACATCCGATATACAAGGGTGTTTCGAAACACATGGACAAAAGTTTAAGTTGTGATAGAAAACATCTAAACAAGCAATTTTCACCCCACAATGCATAGGTGCAGAGCAAGTGGGGAACCGGTAGACGCATTTGTAATGGAAAGCTCAAGTTTTCTTTACGCATCGTCATTTCTACTGGATTTTGGGAAGTATGGTGACGTACGGTAATCAGGAAAAGGCGGACATGCATTTCATGTACGGTCTTGCAATGGGAATGCTCTGGAAGCCAGCAGGGTTTCCCGAGAACACACGTGCCAGACCGGAAAACGTTCAAGCGATTGTATTGGTACTTGTGTGAAACGGGATCCTTTGTTCCCGGCATGTATGACACAGGACGTGGCAGGAGTAACGGATCGTTTGTCATCAGTATATGTGGCACAGGGCATGGTAGAAGTGTGTGGATCCCACAAGTTGAAGAGAACATTCTGCAAGGAGTGAAAAATCGTTCGGATATTAGGGAGCGAGAGGTTTCCCGTGCCGGAAATGAGCCCCACTCGATTGTTTGGCGACTACTATGGCATGAATGATTACACCCCTACCATGTACAGAAAGTGCAAGATTTGATACTTTGCATCACGTGTCGAGTGTGCAGGTTGGTTTTTGCTCTAGCTATCTGAGTAGCCTAATTTTAGAGCACATGTGTTATTCACAGATGAATGCACCTTTACGAAGGCATTTCGAATTCGTGAAACCTTCGTGTGTGGGCATATACGTCCTCCTGCGTATCAGAAGCGTTTCAGCGTAAATGTTTGGGTTGGAATTGTGGATGACCATTTGATCGGCTCGTACCTTCTGCCATTCCTACCGGAACATAACTCACATTTTTTACAAGAGGTATTGCCAAAGTTATTTCAACCCTTTGTGGCCAACGTTCGAGCACGTATTTGGTTCCAGCACTAAGGAACACCACCCCATTTCAACTTGGTTGTGTGGAGTGCTTTAGAGACTAATTTCCCAGGTGGGCCCACACCTTGCCGGCACGCTCCCCGATCTCTCCTGGTTGGACCTTTTCCTGCGGGGTCTTCTGACGAGGACATAGTTGCCAGGATTTCTGTTGCTGCCGGCGCCATCCGAGAAATGCCGGGTGTATTTGAAAAAGTGACACTCGCTACATCGCAGATAAAATTATTTAGTACCTCCTCTAACCGTTTGGTGCTTCGTTTTTTCTCGTGACCGTGATGGTTCTGTGACGTTGGGCTATTCGCGATTTTCTCTTCACTAACCTTGGGGACTTTAATTGATATTGATTGCATGAAATAAAAAATTTCTTTCCAACCAAAATGAAACGTGATTATGTTAATTACAGGCAGGTCGAAATAAAGTGAAACGAGTTAGATATGACGTATATAAGGAAAAGGAAATTTAGAGGATTGAGGACGAGCGGGGCTAGCGCTGAGTGTATGTCTTACAATTGATAGATGATATCAAGAGTTGTTACGGACGATAGAGGTAGCAGAAGTTTTGAGAAATCAAGACAGCCTCAACTGGAGAGGTTTTGGTAGGAGAGTATGAGTTCGTTAATAGTCTAATATGTGGACCAATCTAAGGGGTCACAAAGGAGAGCAAATATTCCTTAGACATTATATTACAAAATTGATAAATAAATAGTTGTGTGAGACTTGACTAGTGTATCCTTGCATAGGTTATTGACTTTTAGAGTTAGTCGTATTTGACAGAGTTATGGCACTAGAGTTGGGTAGAAGTGATTAGTCACAGTTCTAGCGGTTCTCCGCTTGCTCTCTGCCTGTGCATTGTATGGTGAAAATTAATTGTTTAGATGTTTTCTATCACCCCTTAAATTTTTACTCATGAGTATCGAAATACCCTGTACTAGTATGTTCATTTATATACCATTACATGTTAGGAATATGAATTACTGTACAGGTATGATCAGTAATCGTATATCCAATTATACAGTGATATATTACAGTATGAAGAATACAAAATTTCAGAAATCGTCACTACTATTTTTTTAAAATATTGAGTACAGTAAAAACAGTACTATTCATTGATACTTTCATGATAATCAATGGTGCAGTTACAATTTCGAGGCCTGGAATAGGATTCCTAGTTAATATATATATATATATCTTAATTAATGTAACTTTATTTTCTTAGAATTAATTTCAGTAAATGTCTGTTATCTTACACACCGTACTAATTGCAATCTAAGGAAAGCTGCAAAACTAATGTAATCAAAATATACTAGTTTCCAGGGACGTTACATTATTTTTAGGATGTTATGTCTAAAAAATCGAGGTTTCAGTTTGATTGAGGAAATAGCCTTGATATAACTAATGTTAAAAACTGAAATTGACTACTAAAATTGAATAATGTTTATCCAATAAATTCCAACTTTATGGTATATTCATTTTATACTGGCGATTTGTGGTTTTCTTGTGGTTGAGATCACTATTAAAAAGCGATTACTAGTGTATGTTTGGAGAAGGAAAATGAATATACGAGTACACTAAGTTTTCATTGCGTATTTACGCATGACCTTGAATAGCACCGTAGAAAACACGTAGGAGTAATAAGCAGCCCGAGAGAAGCTCCATCAGCCAATATATATGTCTGTTATTAGTGATACTAGTGTGTTAAAAAAATATGCTGTCTTTTTAAGCCTAAATACTACTCGTATTCACATACAATATCTCACATTATCTCACATTAATATCCTTCAAAGAATTCCATTTAGGTTGCCACACACTCCTTCCGACGATTCTACCCCTCTCGAAAGCAATGTTACCACGCCCTTTTTTAAAATAGAGTGAAGCTCGGGTCCGTCGAACTTTCTCTAGATTGAAACCTGGTCCCTTTCTATTCATTTCGTTGATTGGATTTTAGTTCATTTCCACTTAGAAATCGCCAAGCTTAGCTCAAAATTTAGCGTTACTGGATTGTTCAAGTTTTTCAGTCATTTTGTCAAAAACATATATTCGACGGCGCTCTTTACGCTTCCTCAATCCTCCCCGTCTGCCAGTGATAGCTTTTACAGACAAGGGGGGGGGTAATAACATATGCTCATTAGGATTGTCTCATACGTGTATTCCTTGCTTCATTTGTTTATCCGTGATAAATTATGGCCGGATGCATTTCGAACACAGTATATTGCGATTATCTGGATTTCTAAATAAATTTAAGAGCTTATTAATTTAACAAACATTTTATATCCACATAAAATACAGCAACTACGTCTGTGATCTCATTCTATTCGTGAATCTTCCCTTAACTAACACCTGGGATTACTTTTTGGTTTAATATTTAAAATTCTAACTTCATTCCAATGAAATGAAACGTGTTTATTCAAATTTGATGAAGATAAGAAGGGTAATGAATTGAATTAGGATAGTGATATATAAGTGAAATAGAATTGAAAGGAACAGGGGGACAGATGGAAACGAGGAGCTGGTAGATGTTCGTAAGTTAGAAATTGAAGTGAATTGCTCCAGTTGATCGACTATGATCGAAATCGGTTAGAAGTGACTCCTGGTTAAAGAATGGGGTAATAGGAATCGAACCCACAGTATTCAAGAAGTGGGAGGGAACAAGTAAGATATAAATTTATTGTTTAATTCTAAGCTACAGTTCAAGGGAGCTGAGAAAGATTCTAGAGAGAGCGATCTTGGATAATCTGTGAAGATAGTTAATAAATTGTAATTGTGTATTTCTCTCTCTCTCTCTGTGTGTGTGTGTGTGGTGTCTCTTCAAATGGAATTGTGGGAATTTATTGACTATTTAATTAAACTTTAAGACGTCTTTAGATTTAAATAATGAGGGGGAGGCGTTGCACGTCATTTTTATGTAATATAACATACAGAAAAAAAAATCTGTAGCGAATTCGAAGAGAATAAAAGTATTCAGTTACATATAAAATAGCTTAAAATTTCCTCTTTTTTTTTTTTTTTTTTTTAAACCTAGGATAGTCGAATACTCATGAGCAGAAACAAATTTAAAATGGCGATTTTAATCGGGCTTTCGAATAATCTTGGCGCATTTGATTCATTCTCTAAAAATTCTTCTGCAAATGCGCATATTCAAAAAATGAACGGAAACACCAGGATGTTACGAGGGTGTGTTCGCAATGCAACAGGATGTGGCCGGATATTTAAAAAATAGTTCCGGTCACCTCAATTCACCACGCTGATGATCAATCAGAATGGCAAATGTGAGGATCCACAGTCTCTGTGAAAGTAATCGTCTGGCCTGTTTGGATAAAGAGGAATCACAAATGTACCGTGTTATTCTTCATTTATTTATCAGTGGATGGTTACTTATTACTATAAGTATTGAAATCACGACAAGCTAGGAAATAAGAAATATTTAAAAAGGATTGCTATAATAAATAACTCACTTCGAAAAAAAATTCAATTAATCTTTACTCTGAATATACTTTTTCAAGTTTATACTTAATAGAATAACTCATTTTTTTTTCACATTTCATGTGAATAAGTATTGATGAACTATTTAATAGCGTTGGGCTTAGAAGCAACACGAGTGCAATAAGTGACAGATTTCGTAATTTTGAATTTTTGTCAAGTGATGAGGTCGACACTAGATCTAGCACTTCACTCTCCAAACTTTCACATCACACCAATTTGCGGACGACTCGGGGGCTCGACAGATTTCACGTGCAATAGCTCCATAGTGATATTATGACTCGAATCCACAACACGTCGGAAACAAAGCGACCATGACCACTCGGCTACCGCTGCCATATGTAAAAAAAAAGTGTCAGCAGCACATGAAATGGAAAAAAAATTTAAGTGTCAATGCATACAATATATTATCAGCTCTATAAATGTATTTAATGCATGATACCGATGAAATTCATATTTGTTTATTTGTATGCCAACAGATTACAGATAAAAGGAGTGTAAAGTATTTAAATGGTTGCTAGATTTTTATTATTTTAAAACCTTACTTACTGTTACGAAATTTATCGCTACGTAACTGAATCAAAATACAAATAGAAGGGAACCAGATTTTACGCGTATTTTACTGAAATCAAGTTAAAAGAAATCCAAAATACTTTTATTTCGAGATTAATTTGAAAGAGAAAACCCTTATTTTCAATTACATAGAGAATTATTAGAATTATGTAAACTTCCAATATAAGAAATATTTTATTTTAATTTTATTTAGTGAATTAAATTCAATATTTGCTTTGTTTACTTGAAATACAAACGTAGAAACTTCTGACAAGAAGCCGCTGAAGACCCGCCATTTAACAGGGCCGATGCACTTTAAAGTTGTTAACGTTTCACACCTTTCCATTGCCGTGGTGTGAAAGTTAGGAGAGGGAGGTGCAGCTCAAGTTTCGTCTTCGCCACTTGACCGAGGTTCAAAATTACGAGGCCCGTTGCCAATAGGCCTTAAGTTGCTTCTAAATGCAGCGTTAATAAATTATTAATCATTTTCTGACTACCAAATGACAAATGACAAAGATGAAAGTCAGCTATAGCGCCACCATTTTTTTACAGATTTAATTAAGTACAGGCGACTGTAGCTAAGTGGTTTAAATCACGAGAACGTGTCCGGCGCTATTTCAGTCGAACCACATGTTCGAGTCCTAATTCCGCTTAAGTCCCGTTGATTTACATTAAAGCTTTCAAGGCTCAAAGTCCTCACATCCGTCTGCTGTGGAATTTAAGAAAGTGGGGTGCCAATTCAAGTGCAGCCCTCGTCAGTTGACCGTGGTTCAAAATTATGAAAGTGTCCGTCATCAATAGCCCCATATTGCTTCTAAATAAGGGTAACGTTTAAAAAACAACCAATCAACAAGTAAATTAAAAGAACCTTGCTTCCTTGCGTTGCATACTTTCTGAAGTTTGAAAGAGTACATTTATTATCTTTTAAAATTTGATCCTCGAAATATATTTAAAGAATTAAAACTTTTCTCATATAACTTAAAATTAAAAATGATTCATGTATTAAAACTTTTAAACATTTCACACAATATTTAATGCAATATATTTAACATCGAATCAATCTCATCTCTTATTTATAACTACATTTTTCTAGTATTGAAAAAGGATTATTGACAACTGATTTCGTATTTTTGAAATACGGTCAAGTGATGCCAGCGACTCCTCTCAGTTCAGGCATATATCCCACTCTTTTATCTCTTATATCTCGCTTGGTGAAGGGAACCAGTTCAATACTCGTATAATGTGCAACAGCCCACGATTTTGCTTGATGGGTTCATAATTAGTTTTGTTTTTATTAACGTTATTTAACTAGAAGCAACACGAGGGTTGTTGACTACGGACCTCGTAATTTTGAGCCTAGGTCAAGTGACGAGGACGACACCTGAGTTGGCACCCCTCTCTCCTAACTTCCACACCACGCCAACGGGAGGACTTTGGGCCCCGACAGATTTAAGGTGTATCAGCCCCGGCTACATGGTGGGCCTTCAGCAGCCAAGGATCGAACCCGCGACTGAACGAAAACCGCCGGCCACGAATTCGAAGCCGTAACCACTAGGCTACCGCGGCCACGATGGGTTCATAAAATGAATCAAGACTTGAACGAATGCCATCAATGAAGTTAACTATCTTAACTACCAGATTTCCCACGCTACATTTAATTAACGATGTTATTTTTAAGACAGATAAAAATGGGAAAAAAATCTTGAAAAATTCGACAATTTTTATCAAGTATTTTTAGTACTTGATATTTAGCTATTATATATAGTATTTTACTTGATACTATATTATAGTATTTTAGTACTTGATTTTATTGATTTTATATATGCAAAAGAATGAATCGTGTACATGTTTTTACTGAATTTTTTTCAGAAATTCTTTTTTGAATCTGTAATTACGACCTTTTATGACAGCATGCTTCTTCAAGCATATTTTTCTCATATTTCAAACTTAAAATCATGTAAAAACTCATGGGAGGTTCATACAAACATTTCTAAGAAATTTATAAATTCTAAAACAATATTATTGAGATTCATTTACGATTCATTTAAATGCTATAATCGAATTTTGGAAAATTGATCTTGAAATTATTTAAATACTGGGACACCAATAAATATTATAATATTAACATTCATTGTCTATTATACATTACCTTATGCAAATCATTCACTGTTGAGAAGTTTAAGTTTTTCTAAAAATCTCTTCGTGTGTGTGTGATACGAGTAAAATTTGATATTTTAAGATATTGTTAATACCCACGAGGAGGGACTGTGACCTAGTAGAGAGCATTCCCATTTTTAGAGAAACAATAAATAAGGCTTTGAAAAGTTATTGAATGCATTCCTGAATTGTTTTTGTGAGACTATTTTAGTTACTTAATCTGAGCTTGGAATTAAGGTATCCGCACACCTTTAAAACGTCATTTTTGTCAAAATTTCCAATTTTTTAAATTTAATGTCAGTTTAAAATTCAAACTCTTTTTCCCTTTCTAATAGTGTTTGAATTTTGCTTATACCTTATTTAGAACTTCAGTTACAGGGATTTGAATTTTACTCGGTAGCTAATTTTTAATTGCATTTGAAAGTTTGTTTTTGATTTTTCTCAAAATGTGTTTTCTCGACATATTCACAGACGGCAAACATCAGAAAAAGTAATGAACCAAATTAATTTCAAATTTGCAAGTATCTTCTTTATATAGTTTTTAAGAACACCTACTACTTTCATGGTTGTAAAATTGATATGTTTTTAGTAACAAAGGTGTAAATCATATAATTTTATAACTTTCTTTCTTTTTTTTTTTTCATTGTTATTTGATTCGAAACATAATAAACATAGTAGTTATATGATTTTCATCAAGAAAGTAAGTTCCAGCCCCAAAAACTGTTATGATGAATACGATAAAATTTACAGAATACGATAAAATTTACAGAATAATGATATTTTGTTTATTTTTGAGTTATGAGCGTTATTCTGTTAATCAATTTATGTGCTATTTTCACCATGTTTTCAACTCCAATTTTTTTTTTTTTTTTTGGAAATAAAAGCAGACTATTAAATGTGTTTTTCATAGTTTTAAGGTTATATTTTAGCATTAAAAATATTTTGATAGCAAATATCAATGTATTTCAAAAACTTTTCTCCGAAGGTATACGCATACCTTAAGCTGAGTTTCAGAATTGTGCTTAGATTAATGTACAGGGTGTTTCAAAATTCGTGAGCAGATAGTTAAGGAGCGATAGAAAACATAGAAACAAACAATTTCACCCACAATGAGCTTGGAAACGAACAGTAATCAGGAAAAGACCATGGCCTCCTGAAATCCACGGTAGAAATGACGATGTGTAAGAAAATTCGCCCTTTATGCTTTCCATTTCATCGTTGTACAGCGGTTCACCACTTGCTCTCTGTCATGCATTGAAGGGTGAAAATTTCTTGATAAGATGTTTTCTATAAACCTGCCCATGAGTTTAGAAACATCCTGTATTAAGTAACAGACGAATCGGGTAACAGAGATACGTCACAAGTTAAGTTACCGTAACAATTAAAATCATGGGGTATTGATTGAAAGTGTGCATCTGTGCAATGAAAATGTTACACATACTGTGCTCAACCAAGTTGGAAATAAATAATTAATGTAGGCACGAAAATTCAGTAGGCACAATTCCTTTTTCATCTACAATATGCTATCCATTACAGTGAAGCTTAAATTATCGAAGAAAACAAAAACAGAAATACAAAGTGACGATTTCCCTCAGGCACACACACACAATCTTTAAAAATAACTGAGACCCACCGTGTTGTGGAGCACATTAAATCGGTAGAGGTCTGAAGTCTACTCGTTGACGCAGTGTGGAAATTTGGAGAGGGAGGTATCAGCTCAGATGTCGTCCTCGTCACTTGACCGAGGCTCAAAATTACGAGGTCCTCGTGCTGCTTTCAAGTGCGACACCAATAAAAAAAACAGTCAACAAAACTGGAGTATTTTCAATAGGCTAACATAAGGGGAAATATATATAAATAGTATGTGTACGATTCATTAGTAATTATTAAATAAACTAATTTGGAATCTGAAAGAGATTTTGCTACACCGGGATTAATTTTTGTACAAAAATTAAATCATTATTAGGAGATAAAAAATGTGATCAAATAAATATGTTCTTTGTATATTTATATTTTTAAAACATATTAAAAAATAAAACACGCATTTAATTATATGTTTCTTATCTGTTTTCGTGATGAAAAAATATTCTTAATTAAAAGAATTCATTTTGTTTTCATTTACTTTTGTCGCAATGTTCATGAATCAGATAAAATGTCTTACATTTTGAATATTTAATTTAGTTCCAGGTAATACATTGGTTTTGTTTGAAAATTTTGCTGAATTACTGGTTGTTATAGAAAAGTCGGTAATTTTGCAAATGCAAGGGGGAAAAATCCTGTTTTATCTGTCTATAAAATCGATTGTTCATAAAAAATCAACTTATGAAAACTTCGCACAACAAAATGTTTCATATTTGAGCAAACATTCAAAATAATTAATTATAGATAAAGTTATTATCACCAAATATTTATCAGACAAATATAATTTAAAGTAACTAAAATTTGCAATATTTATAATTTTTTTACGATAAAATTTTTAATCTTTATTTTTACATGAATCATTTCAAAATAGTAACCAAATTGATAATGAATAAAATTTTCATTCAGATAAAATTCTTCGACATTTTTGTTACTCTATCATGTACTGAAAAACATAAAGTGAAGTGTAACTGGATTTCAAAACAAGAAACATTACTGTTGTGTATGTGTATATATATATATATATATAATTAGTGGTTTTCAAATTAAACATATATTATTAATTTCGTTCTTTTTATCACTCTTCTTGCAATTTTTAAAAGCTTTTGAGAGGCATTTCTATCACTTTTTGAATTTTCAAGAACTTCTTTGGGTTATTTTTTTTATTTTAGCAGTTTTGAGAATTTTCAAAACTTTCTCTGTGTTTTTTTTTATTCACGCAATATTTTTACAATATTTTAAGAATATCAATCGATACATTTTTATTCATGCAATATTTAGGTGAACTTCCTAATAGGCTGCAAAACTTCCATTAAATTCAAATCTATTAAGCAATAAATACTATTTTTAGATCATTTTACAGCAGCATACATAAGGAATTTTTTTTTTCTTCAAAATCTTTCGAGCATTGTATAGGGCTTCAAAATCATAATCGTAGTTGTGATGCAATGCGAGATGGAAGTCGAGTTGAAATGCTACGTATATAACTGAATCCTTCCTTTTCTTAATTCGCATATAGAAGCAAACAGTAAGTGCTCGTATACTGAACGTAAACGAATGACAAGTCAGTATGACCTTAAACCTGAAGTACGTACTCGTGATTTTAAAAATGGGCGGTAAATGAGTGTTTATCGGAAATCTCACATTCAATAACCATTCTCAGTTTTTAATGGTGCTGTTTGCACTCTAAATACCTTAAGAGAGGGAGACAGACAAGTTATTGCACCTCAGTGGCGCAAACGCATGCAATCATGTTTTGAACTTTATCTGTTCAGGGCCGAGAATCGGTGAATTCCCCTTCTCGTTTGAATGCAGCTGAATTGTGGCGCTAAAGGATGCCGATCTTGCGCTTCTTAGGTAGTGTCTTAGATCGGGTTGCCATATTTTAATAAATATCGCTTATTCTTCTGTTTTTTTTACTATTTCACGCAGTGAGAAATGGAGTATTTAGTAACTCATTCTTCCGTTTCTTAAATTTTAAAGAATTAAAACTGAAATAAAACACGTTACCTTTCGTATTTTGATAATAACGCGATTCTCTTTCGTTCACATCAAGAATTTTCAATATTTTTTTTTATTTTTATCTGTCTTTATACATGAGCGTAAAATAAGCCAATGCCAGTAATCCGGCGTTTTTTTACACCGGAAGACTATTTGATGTCACTTTCGTTATATGATTTTCTAAGAAAGCGGAGCCGTTATCTGGTTGTCGCAATATTACAATGCATGACATAATTAATCTTCCTATATAGTCAAGTCTTTCCAACACACAATGGAATAATATTGGATATCAGCCCAAAACAGATTTTTTTGTATTTTGAGTTATTTTGTATTTAACATTTTATTTGTGTGTACTTATTAAATGCTAAACGATAATACATTCATGGAAAGCTCTTAAAGTATAATTTACTTTTGAAATTAAATTTGATTTGATTTATTTAAACTTCTTCGACTCGAAATAAATAATTTTCAACTGTGCAAACTTTTTCTTAATTCTGCATTGTGGCGTTTGAAGGGCCATTTGACTCATGAGAATACATATGGCCAAGGTCATAGATTCTTAGATCAGATAATATTTTCGCATCAACTTTTGATATCATTATTAAAATGTATAACTCATTCATGCAAAATAACATTATCTTAAAATGTCGAATTGAGTTGTAAAGTGAGGCAGTTGCTCAGATTTTAAAACACACTTTCGTTTTTAAAATTAATTTGCTAAAAACTTCTATTAAATTTTAAATAAATGACTTCAAATAGTTTTTACGCTTATCAATATTTATAAGAGCATCAAAGAAAATTTTGCGCTTAAAAAACGAGCTTATATAATAATTAAAATTCCTGAGACGTAATTTGGTCGGTAATATTTTTAAGAGAAATTTTTTAAATTCAAAAGGAAAAATATTTTCTAATTAGCCTTTGTAGTTAACTGGATCATATTTTCTTCAAATATTACAGAAAATACTCCCATTAAAAATGAATATGTCGAAAAGGAGTTAATAAATATGACAATAACTCTTATTTAAATTTATAATCAATTTTTGAGTATTGTAGAGAGGGCAAATATATGAAAAGCATTATAAAAAGTGTTATCGTAAAACAATTTGGCTCTTTTTGTTATTATGAGAAACAGAAACTGAGTAGACAGTGAAGAATTAAGTAAAACGGAAGATAACATATCCCGTTATTATCTATAAATCAGAAGATTATACTAAGAAAAATCGAGTGAAATCTTGAACATATTGTTTCACCATTTGCAGTTGTATTAGATAAAAGATTCCAAACGATAACCGCAAATCATATGGATACAATGGTCAAAATGGCGCCAGAAAATTCTTCCAATCAAAAATTTTTTTCCTTAACAACAAGACGACAAATTACTCCATGCTAAATAATCAAAATAAGCTATGATAAATAGTGATTTGTTTTGCGTGAACGAAGGTATAATTGATTAAGAATCAATATTTGACATATTTGAATCGGAGGGGGAGGGCAAACAATAACGGGAAGAATTGTCTTTCACATACCGAATATGATCTTAAGATGTAATTGTTTGGATATGTTTTAGTGTCTGTGCTAGAACGATGACTAAGTTTTATTACGAATACCATAGTTCAGGACAAATATATACACATTCTAAATGTTAATTTGAAAAGATAATCTAAAACACATAATTTATACAATGCATGAAGAGGTACCGTAACGTTTAAATTATGTTTAAGAAATAATTGAGGTGTCTGGATAAAATTGATTCTGCGTATTAATTGATATTTATGTACGTAATGAAATAAATTACAGATATTCGTGTTGATTTGTTTGATTTCAGGAAGATGTAGACTGAAGTAACTCGCTGTATCGTAAAGTTTTAATTATTACTAAAAATAATTGAGAAGCAGAAATTTAATTTTTATTTATTATTCCTAAGACTTCTTTATATAGTCACTCCGTTCAGAGTTATACATTTCTTCTAGCATTTGTTTGCCTTTCGTAGGCCGTCATTGCAGAACTAAGCAGCCGAGTCGGTCTTCTCTTTAAAGGGGCCTGGGTGCAAGAAACCATTCGGGGCATCAAATTTTTTTTGTAAAAAAAAAAAGTACAAACACGAACATATATTACCGATGCACGTTTATTTAATGCATGATTTTGTTTTTGCTAATGTATTAATTACTTCGAAAAAATTACAATTTTGTGGTAATTTTTTTTCGGTGCTTAAAATAACAATTGCATACGAACGTTCTGCACATATAAAAAGTTCGGTTTAAGTGCGGGAGTTCCCCGAATCAAATAACAAAAACTAACCGTTCACATTTTCAAGAATTAGTTCGAGAGAGAATATTAATTATTAAGGTGACCAATTTTTCACGATGAAAAGGAGGACGAAAAATGCTTAGTAAAATGTAAAGCGTAAATAAGTCAAACAATTTATTAATTCAAACAAAAATACACTAATTATACTTACATCCCTTTTAATTATTTAATTAAACGAGTAATGTACCATTGAATGAATATTTTTGTCAATATATCATTTTCTAACAATACATTGGAAATTTCGGAGCAAAAAATATCCTTCATATTGAATTTTACGGTAAGTGCTGTAGCTAGAGTATCAACATTCAATCTTGATTTCTCACTTGTCCGAAAATCATTACCAATGGGAAAAAAATCTTTCAACTGCTGCATTAGTTCCAGGGCACGCAACACAACGTAAATTTAACCAGAATAACTAAATTTTCATGTGGAATGTGTTTATTTTTGAAATGGTTAAAAATTTCCATCCATCTTTTATCAATTTCAACTTGTTGATTTTTCCATTGTTCTAATTTATCGTAATTCAAATATACATTCAGTCTTCTAATTTCTTTAAACCGACAATTGTCATAGGTTTTAATACCAGATATTTCTTTCAATAGAAACTAGGCACAATTTTCAATGTCTGTCCAATTTACTTGCGATGAAGTAAAAAAAAAAAAAACACAATTGAAAACTGTTATTTCCTGTGATATTTGTTTCAGATCATTCTTAGACATATTAGAAACATGTTTGGTGAAAATTCTGCACTTTTTTGGTAAGCTTTTCCGTTATACTCGGATTTGATTCCTCTAAAATTGACAATTTTCTTTTTATTATTAAAGGAATAAATTTTTCTTCAAATCGCGATTTATATTGAAGGACAAAATCGTTCGAAATAAGACAACTTCTGTAGTTGAAATATGTTCACCTTCAATCTTTTGGATAGTTTTGTGGAAAATAGATGCCTGATTTTGTACAAAATACATTAATATCTCCGATAATTCAGGATTAAAAAAAAGATTCCAGAATTTTTGGAGATTTGTCTAAACTTAAAAAAATATTAACGAAGAGGCTCAAATAATTGTAAAATACGTTCTATAGCAGGTGTTAGAGCGAGCCATCTAAGTTTTTAATATCCTAAAAGGTTTTTGTATTCAACATTTGCGTAACAGTTTAGTGCAACATCTCTGAATACAGATATTAACATATTAGCTTGAAAATATTGAAAAGGAGGACACTTTTTGAGGAAGGACTGAACCTACAAAAGGAGGACGATTGGTTACCTTAATAGAAAAATAATTAGAATAGAAGTAGCACCTCTAAATAGAAAGATTAATAAAGTAGTTTTAAAACATCAAAAACGAGTACAGGAAGGAGAGGATACTTTTTTGAGGAAGGACAGAATCTACAAAAGGAGGACGATTATTATATGAAAAAAAATAATTAGAATAAAGTAGCACTCTAAATAGAAAGATTAATAAAGTAGGTTTTAAAACATCAAAAGAAAGTACAGGAAGGAGAGGATACTTTTGAGGAAGGACAGAATCTACAAAAGGAGGACGATTGGTTACCTTAATAGAAAAAATAATTAGAATAGAAGTAGCACCTCTAATAGAAAGATTAATAAGTAAGGTTTTAAACATCAAAAAAGAGTACAGGAAGGAGAGGAACTTTTTGAGGAAGGACACAGAACTCTACAAAAGGAGGACGTGGTATTAATAGAAAATAATTAAAACTAGAAATAGCACCCTGAATAGAAAGATTAATAAGTAGTTTTAAAACATCAAAAAGAGTACTAGGAAGGAGAGGACACTTTTGAGGAAAGACAGAACCTACAAAAGGAGGGACGATTGGCTACCTTAATATTATCGAAACATATTCATAAGTGTGCTAAAATAATACTTTTGATAAAATGAACTTTACGTCATACTGACAACGACAAGAATATTAATAAGTTTATACGGACAAGAGTACATCATTCTAGTTCTAGATCATATTGGGCTTCAGTGCATAAGCAGCCATACCAGAAGGCCAGCACTGCTCAGTAGCCTGAACTCTTGCCTTCTTCCATGCTTCGGTTATTTGAACCCACGGTATCTGATATTAAACAAATAAACATCAATAACTAATTTACAGTATTATGTACAAAAAAGGACAATTAATACTGAAGAATACATTTTTCCATATATTTCAGCTATTTATAATTAATAATTAAAACTTCACGATACCTCCTTGATTTATAGTTTTTATCAGATAATGCTCCTCAAACACCATTCTAAGTGTTATGCTTTTATTGGCCTTGTAATTATAAAAAAAATCCTTTACATTCCAAAAATTCCTATTAAACATTATAAGTGGGTGAAATCTGATATTTTTTTTTCGGGTTTTTATACATACAAAGCTGTGTCGATGGAAAAAAGAGCAAAACAGATACTTGTTATAAAATAAATAATACAATCTTTGTGAAAAGATAAGAATAAGGATATTTTAAAGTATCCTAAAAAATACTCACATTAATTACGAATGTTCTGTTATTTGCATAACTATCAATACTGATTGTGAGTTTAAAGAGTTCGAATATATGAATGATTGTTACACTAAATAAATTATTTAAAATAAAAGTTTTTTTCAAGGTTCCTTTTTTGTAATATATATGATAAAAATATATAAATACTACTATATATGCGAAAAATATTCAAATCAATCTTCTAGTATTTAGTACGTTCTTTTTTACAACTAAAAAATCAAAAGAAGTACCAGAAAAACAAGTGTGAGTCATTGTAAGAAAAAAAACTGCTTTTTTTTTTTTTTTTTTAACGTCAATCAGTTTATATAAGAAAATAAACTTCGCGTGTGAAAGTCAGAGTGTCGAAACGTGCAAAGTCAAGCTGCTGATTTTATTAGATTATTTTCAGTGCGCATGCCTACCTAGTCGTTCAATTTCATCTTAATTCTCAGAAAAGATAATTTCGCTTTGTCATTCATATTCCTGGAAAAAATTATGAGAAGCTTTATTTATTGTGAGCAAACAATATGTTCGTTCCCCTGGCGCTCGATAGTGAATTCCATCAAAGATCTGAACTTGTTATTAGTATCATGACTGATAAATAATGCTTCATGAAAAAAAAGATTAGATTATTTGTTGTAGAGAGCAATATGGAGGAAAGAAAAGTTTTGACGAAATTCCAAGTGGTACGTCCAAGAGATAAAATTTTGATTATTTCCGCCAAAGCGTTTAATTGTTGTCGCCGTTGCTGCGATACATTTTACTGTAATTTTAGTGTTTATATCTTATCGGATTATTTTTATTTTTGTAAACGAAATATTTGTAAAAAAACAATTTAATTTTTTTTTTATTAAGTATAATTTGGGATTTAAAAAATTTCTCGTGTTTCTTTAAATATGAAGATATTAATGTGAAATATATACAAGAATGCTTCTGAAACCAAAATCCATTCTATAGTAATTCAGATTCTTTTCCTCAGATTCAGTTTCGATTTTTGTATGATTATCAATTGTGGTAAAAGTTTTCCGTGTATATATATACATTTGTTTGTAAACACATATGTGTATTTCAAACCGCAATAAAGAATTTTTTCCTCGATATTTAAGTTTGCAATTTGTTTTGGTCTGGGATACAGCAGATATTTTATCTAAAATTTGAATAAAGATAGGACAAAATGGAACCACCAACTGATAATTGCTTTCTTTCCTGCTTTTAGTTTATTTGCGGGAAAAAATCATTGATATTTTATTTTGGAAAAAAGATAGACATATATGGTCTCGAGACATTAAGCTTAAAACACAAGTTTCTTATCTCTAAATAACTTGTACATAAATAACCATTCAAGAGCCATTTTCAAAAGCTGGAAATATTAAGTTGCTAATTTCTTGTGTACTTATTAAAAGGATTGTTCCGAAATTATACCAATTTACAATTTGGTCTCTGGGATTACAGTATATATTTTGATTGAATAATACCGCACTGAGAATCAATACGAGGGCTACTGACTGCGACATAAAATTCAAATTGATGTTCTCAAATGATATGGATATATTACAATGGTCAAAAGAAGGAAGAAAATTCTTCCCATCAAAAATTTTATCTTCATTAACAGCCATAAATTACGCCATACTGAATAATCAAAATAAGGCGCTTACTATCTGGATGAAGGATTATTGATCAAGAATCAAAATTTAACATTTTTGAATGGAAGACAAATAGTTGGAAGATCGTGAGAGTGATTACGACTGCTTATCTACTTCCGCTTTGAAATCACATGACGGGGCTACGCAGAATGCCCAAGGGGATCGAGTTCACTCAAGGGATTTAGAGTTGCAAACCGCCTCGAGAGACAATCACCCCCCCAAGCACCAGTATATCTATTGACAAAAGAACATAAGATATTATATAATTTCGAAATCAAAATTAAATATAGCTCACGATGTATTTACAGAGAACTAAGAAAAAATGTACAAAGACAGGAATTAAGAAAAACAGCAACTAACAGTTGGAATATTCTTTAGAAGCAAACTCGTGAACATAAAATGAAGTGTTAAACAAAATACGTACATATATACAAGTATACAATTATAACTGCACAATAAGGAAAAATACAAATATTTAGAAATATAATAAAAAATTGAAATGTTAAGAAATTTGTTGGATAATTTTATGATCCGTAAGAAATAAGATTTTAAGCCGAAGTGCAAGGAAGGAATTTTGGCACACGGACTACAGTCAACAGATTTTACTTCAACAATAGACAGTTTAAATGAAAAATCCCTGGGTAAAAAAAGGGCAAGAGAAAATATTGTGATCAGTATCTCCCAACAAGAGCCACATGAACATAAATTTGTATTTTTCATATTAAAAACAATTTAAAATAACAAACGAAGGAACATGATCAATAAGAAAAGAGTAATAAAACGAGATTTGGTATAAAACTCAGATTTGCTTTCGAATATAGGACTGACCCGAATACCGGTATTACAAGTTGTTCACTCAGACCTCCTAGTCAGAAGCTTTATTTTTAAAAAAAACCTTAACTATAAGGAGACAGAGGAGCAGGGCGGGATGGCGATGACCAAGTAATTTAAACCTGGGTTAAGCATTATAGACCAACAACTGGCACCTCCTCTCCAAATTCTACACCACGCCACGGGAAAGATTCGAATTCCACCAGATTTAACGTATCAACCCCAGCATTGCCGGTTTTAGTGGCACGAACTTATGGCTCGACGAAAACTACCAGGTCGGGGAGTTCGTACCATGACCATTGTACACTGTGCAGCTATTGATTACAATAAGAATGTTTTCTTATTCAACTGAAGTAAATAATTGTGTTTTATTATTTAATAAATAACACAAATTTGAGCAAGTTTTGTCCTTGTTTTTACTTGACATTTTGCATGATTTTACTCTGCTTTTATAGTTTGAAACTTCCTCCAGAGAGAGACCATGTTTATTTCAGATAGATTACGAATTAAAGTAGACTTCATTTGTCCTTCTATTCAAGCTTCCTTGTTAATTAGACGAAAGGATAGTTCGTAAGAGTTATTAAAAAAGAGACATTATTTGAGATCAGCTTAGGCTGCGCAGAGGAGATAGAGTTGTTCTGTTAAATAGTCATTTATTCTGATAGAGATATACCGAGTCTGACCAGACTAGACATCAGTTTAACATTACATCCGCGATAAAGATACAAAAAGAATAAAGATTGTTGGTGGTGCACACCAAATGTGTTTTTTGTATGAAGTTTAAAGACAAACGTTAAATGAATGAAATGTATCACTTAAAGTAAAAAAGAAAGTTACAGCGAAGTTAATAAACGTGCGATGTAAGAGATGAAAGAATTTCTACACTTTGTAGCGTCTGCCTTTCATTGTTGAAATCTACAGATATCTTTTTTTAAGTTTAAATTAAATTGTCAATAATTTCACAAATCTGATTGAAGAGACGTCAGAAAAAGACAACACAGTTTACTAACTATCTTCAGAGAACATACAAGGTCGCTCTCTCAAACTCCTCTTAACTCATCAATTCTAGCTTTATATTTAAAACAATAAAAATCTTAGCTTACCGACTCACTCACACCGATTAAACATTTTTTTATTCTGCTCCTATTATCCTAAACAGAGTTATCAATTATACTATAAATGACCAGATTGCAATTCACTCCCTTATTAACAAACACCCATCAGCCTGTCGTTATCATCTTCCTCCTTCCAATTATTTTCTATTATATTTCGCTAAAATATCACAATCAATGTAACGGCTCTCTTCAATAACAATGCCAAAGCTGAAATGCCTTAATGACTGGACCAAAAAGAGAAGGTTTTAGCACAGTTGGCAAAGGTGCAGAAAAAAAGAAAAAAAAAAAAAAACGTTCAACTTTTTCTTCGACCCAATGGACCAGTTCAGTCACCTGGCACACCAAAGGCAAACAACTAATCCTCCCTTCCAAGGAGTCGATAAACGCCAGCCGCCGAAACTGATTCAATTCCATTTCATTTTTTTGTCTTCCTCTAATTTATCTGAAAATGTTCTGTTTGGTCACAAGGAGTTGTAACTGTACGCAATCCAAACTAGCAATACGTAACTGAACGAAGCTACCGAA
>BMAW01109652.1:0-12308 GCA_019974015.1 Nephila pilipes | reverse complement strand
ATACCTTAAATTACTGTATTTTATTGTATATGGTTAATGATTCTGTATACATAACATAAATATCTCTCTCAGATAAACTATATTGTAAAAACGATTAATCAAAAAGCAAATATGGGTTAGAAATAAAAATAGACGAATTTTTTTTATATTTAAACACTCAGATTATATTAAAAAAGTGTGAGTGAGTGATTAGTCACTTATATCTTTTGTACTTAATCAAATAGAGCGATATTAAGAATCTTTTACGTCTATTTTTTCGAAAGGATCTTTATAAAATATTATCAAACTATTCATTAGAGAAAATGGATAATTTTTTTCTATACGCTACATAAAAGTTAAATATACATATACACTACGCTTTTGAAAGAGATTGTAAATCTGTTTAATCAATCATTTCTGCTCCTAACTATTTTTTTCTATAATCTTATGAGAGGGGAAGTTAAAATAGAGTTTTTCCACTTAAGCATTTAAAAAATTAGTATGTCATTTTTCTCTAATGAATATTTTTTATCGGTTTTATTATTTTTGCCGTAGTTTTCCTTCAATTTTGATTAAAAATATGAGAAATACTTTAGAATAACAGGAACAAACTGGTTTTCTACCACTGCAGGTAAGACTTTAATTTGTACCCTGTAATAGTAATAATATTCTTTCATGTATGAGAAGATAAGAAATACCATCAACGAGTTTTTAGTTAATGAGTTCATGACATCTTTTTGAAAGGTTGAATATTTAAACAAGCGTTAATAGACATTTTTTTTTTTACCAGATGATGCTCGATATATTGAAAAGTAACAAATACGTACTATGCTCAAATAAACATCAATGTTCGTGATGATTACGATGACAGTGAAGTTTTATTGGAGAAAGAGCCAGATGTGGCCATACTGCGCCAAACGAGGTAAAGCTGTGATCTAGACGTTAAAACAATGAAAAAAAAAAATGATTTACTACAAGGGTCAAGTGAGAAAGTAAAGTTTATTGGCGCAAGAGGCAGATATGTCTATGCTGCGCCGAACAAGATTTAACTGTGGTCTAGACAAGAAGAAATTGAAGAAAAGACACAAATTGATTGACAAGAAGGGTCGAAAATAGAGAAGGATCGCTAGGGTAACCCGGAACATCAATGTTCGTACTGAAATAAATCATGGTTTAAAAAGTCATGGTTTGGTGCACGTGTATGAGATACTATGGCTAATTTGTAAATATTTCTCTGCTTATATATATAAATGAAACTCGTATGATGATCATTTGATTAATACTCCCCACTAATTAGGTCTGTAGGCCAATTACATCTTCAAGCAGGAAAATATTCACTCATGCACAATAGGTTGCCCTGCATATGAGGAGTGTCGTAAAATTCAATTATTACTAAGAAATAACCGAGTTATATTGATAAAATTTATTTTGCATATTAATTTATCTTTATTATTTAATTTTGTAAATTACAGCTGTCATTGGTCATTTTTTTTTTTTTTTTTTTTTGGCTTCAGAAAGATGTAGTTTGAAGGAACCTGCAGTATCGTAAAGTTTTAATATTTGTACCAGGATATAATAAATTTTTAACTATCACTGAAAGATATTCTCAAAATAAAAAATTAATTTGTATTTGTTATTCTTAAACTTATCTCCATAGACGCCATTCAGAGTTATACATTTCCCACAACAGGTAATAAACCCAAAATAGCAATTACCATGAACCCTCATACGCCTAAAAAGGTTCCTCACACCCACCCTTAAAGACGATGACGTGATCTTGCATGACGTCGATGACTCTTGGTTGACAGATACTGCGGACGAAATGGAAACCTCGCTACAATTAAAGCCTTCTGAACAACATATCCGAAAATAATGTTTGTCGTTCATTATGATTAGTTTTATTTTTCATACATAGATTCCTTTACTATTCTTTTAAGCCTTGAATATCAATTTCAAATTTTTTATACTGTGCATTTTTCTCCCTAACATTTTAAGACTACTTGTTTGTACGCAATTTATTTCTTAATACAGTATGTGAATTATATATTTTTACTTCCCCCCTTCACCTTGTTAGGTACAGGTTAACCATAAAGGTTTTAGTGCCATTAAAATTCACACTCGGCGTTTCATGACCTTTTGAGTTTAGTTTATATTAACGTCACACTAGAAGCAACACGAGGGCTACTGGCGACGGACCTCGTAATTTTGAACCTCGGTCAAGTTACGAGGTCAACACCTGAGCTGGCACTCCCTCTCCTAACTTACACACCACGCCAACGGGAGGACTTTGGGCCCTGACAGATTTAACGTGCATCAGCCCCGGCTACACGGTGGGTCTTCAGCAGCCAAGGCTTGAACCCGCGATTGAACGAAAACTGCCGGCCACGAATCCGAAGCCATGACTACTAGGCCACATGACCTTTTGAAAGTCGTCATTGCAGAGCTCCACAGATTTTATCCATACGGCGGGTTACTTCGATGTACGGCTTCCTGAAACCAAACATATCAAACTCAAAAGCAGTGCTTTACAATATCGTGTACAAGACATTCATTTAATATATAGAATTAATATTGCAGCGACTCAAAAGGCCTTACTCAACCAGCCCGAAGAGATATCTTTTCGGCTTGATTGGTAGGCCCGTCAACTTCGGACCCCTTGGTCCAGGGTTCGAATCAACGCTGCCGCTTCTCGATCGCCGTCCTATACCGAACGCCGTAGTGGTGACTCAGGACATTAACACTAGATGGCAGCACAGATTATACCTACTGATTGCATATGCCCCGACGCAAAAAATACTTGCCTCTGTATATCCCGGCTCTGGCGCACGTGTCGACGAGACCCGCCACTCAACACGAGATAGCCGATGACTCAGGGAGGGGATGTATAACAATTGCAATCAATTGCAGTAATGGCTGACAAAATCGAAAAAACAACCTTCTGTACAAACTCTTCGTATCATCACGATGATACTGGAGGGGGAGTATTGCAGCGACTCAAAAGGCCTTACTCAACCAGCCCGAAGAGATATCTTTTCGGCTTGATTGGTAGGCCCGTCAACTTCGGACCCCTTGGTCCAGGGTTCGAATCAACGCTGCCGCTTCTCGATCGCCGTCCTATACCGAACGCCGTAATATCATCCAGATATTTCGGTTATTTCTTATTAAAACTTTGTGATACCTCCTCGACGTGCGCCAAATTATGCCAAATTATCTTCAAGCGTTAACACACGATATATTAAGATCGGATATTTTTCAAACGCAACTTCTACAAGGCTTCTAAGATTCCGTTTTCTGTTTGCAATGCACCGTATAAGAAACTTCAACACTTCATACATTTATATACATAAAAATAATATTTTAGATGACAGTCGAAGCTAATATTTAAAAAACTCATATATATATTTATAATTTAGCTTCAGATTAATTTTTTATTCTTAAAATTGTTAGTAGTATTTTAATTATTATTTTTAATTAAATCGATGCATTGTTTTCTAAACTGTGTTTATGCAATATAAGTACGAATGCATCTCTAAAATATATTTCAGATTTTTCTATACACACACAAACAAAATATAATTTTACGTGCTGTAACTCTTTTTTCATTATTTTCCATAATTCAGTTTGTTAATTGATCGATATAAATCCATAAAAATCCAATAATTAACTATTTTCTTTGCTTCGTAATTTTTATACACATTATAAATATTATCACTAAACATAACAATCAAAATATGGAAACATCATTCAAGACAGTCATATAAACTTTTTGTTACTGTTGATTTTGAAAGAATTGTCTGTAATATTACGCTTAATTAATCGAATAACTCTTTTCTGTAAATTCACTGGTGAGGAACACCAGTAATGTTATAGGAATCCTTCTTAATTTTTATTCCTTCCCCATTATATAGAATATCTAGATCACGGATGCTCATGTTTTTTGCAACATAGTCAAATTTGGCTTTTGTGCTATAAACTTCGTTTTACGTTCATTCGTTCCATAACACAACTTCTTTTTCGGATGTGATTTATTGTGTAATAACATCTCACTTTAAAGTAATAAAAGAGCTATTGGTGACGGACCTCATAACTTGAAACTTCGGTCAAGTGACGAGGACGATACCTGAACTGGCAGCTTGCTCTCCATATTTCCACACTACTCCAATCAGAGAACAGGATCTCGACATATTTAAGGTGAATCAGCCCCAGCTATACGGGGTTAACTAGTGGTATCAATGATTGAACTCATGATTCGATAGAAACAATTCCGGTCGAGAGATGGGGTCATGACCACTAAGCTACCACGGCCGCAAGAATTTAATGGAACAAAAGTGTCAGTAGAGAGAATTTCGAAAGTTTGATTCATTTGTGTGAAGTAATCATCAGTGAGTAGATGGGAAGTCGGATCCGGTTAATACTTTTCATGCTGACTCGGATCCTAATTGTCTAGTGGTAGGATAAAGTAGCATTTTATAACATTCATTTTATGCACTAGATGCTTGAAAATCCGCTATACATGCGTGATAAGTAACATGATTTTGGATTACTCTAGCAGGAAGAATAAAAATTAGTTATCGAAAATTCATTCTGTGATTTTTTTTTGGACTCGGTAATTAGCGCCTGAACTTTATTAACTTACAATAGAACAAATGCATACTAGTAGGTAACAGAGAATGTAGCAAACGTGATTAGAAAAGAGTGTCTGTAGATGTGATCTACATAACAAAATAATGTTTTAGACCATTAACTAATTGCCTGCATAAATATATTCATATATGTGGCGTATTTGCAAAAAATAATTGTTTTTATTCAGACAATGTTTTAAGTATTCATATCAACAACATACACTGTCTATATATATATATATATATATATATGAAGTATATAGATTCTCAAAAAACATTATGAAATATATTCATGTTTTATACATATACAATATCTGAAAATATTCTTGTTATGTTCATTAATAAATTCCTTATGGGTATAAATTACAATTAAGGCTAAATTAATAAATTCTTAACCATAAAATATAAAATAAATAAATTATTATTTTTCCTTATTATAAGATAACCAAAAATTAAATATCACACCCAAAGTAATCTATAACGGATATTACAGTATTTGAAATAGAAAATCATGCATAGGCCTGAAGTATACAAATATAATAAAACCCTGAATTTATAAATCAGCTTATGTCAATTGCTAGAAAATAGTTATTATTTTCTCCGCTGGTTCTCTATCGTTAAATGACATTTAGTAAATCTAATAAAACTTATTTCATAAACATTCAAAGTATGTTTTGATCTTCAACATCAAACAGAAAGCAAACTTTTCAGAGGCAAAGTAAACACCGCTGTAAGAGGATTAGAATAGGTCTCCGAACCGAAGAATTCGCGAAAGAGAAAACTTACATATAGAAAACAGTCTTATCTACGACATTCCGATGATTCTTTGAAATAATACCCTAATAAATAACATTTATTTTTCCTCTTGGCAATAAGAGAGTTTCATGTATTTCTGTTTAATTCAGATTTGTTCTCATTATGTTTCGCTATCTCTTAAAGCAATACTGTAAATATTTATTCTTATAAAGTAGAAATAATCCATATTTAAATAAAAATGTTTTGTGATAAAATGAATTATAGTTTCAGAGCAAATAAATATTTAAATGTAGAGTTCATTATCATTCAAACTGTTTTACGTTTTTTGGGATCGAATTTGAATATTATAATATTGTAATATATCAAATGAACCGAACTGAAAGAGAAAAATCTCATTATTTATATAAATATGAAGACTCCTTATAAATGTTGCTAAACATGCATCGGCACAGCATTAAAATAATAAGTAACATAATCATCAGGTCTAGAATCAGTTTATAAGATCCAAATAAAAAAAATGAAAGAGCATTTGCTTATTTTATTTTATCATATACTAATGGATGTTTTCAAAGATTTAATTAGGTTATAAAAGGCCTTCATCTTTAATAGCGAACTCATTCGATGATGAAAGTTTCAAGTTTTCGTGTTGAGTAGTCATCTTCTTCCCAATCTATATCATCAGTTCACCAAAATTACTATTAATTAGCGTAAATCAAGCGTACTTTCAAGCCCCAGGCTTCACAGAAGCATTTACTATCAAAAAATGAAAATATTTTCTTCAAATTCTTAATACATTTTTATTTTCGTAAGTAAATCATTCTAAATTGCTAATACGTTGCCAATGTTACCAATATAAAGAATAAAAACAAACGATTATGCCATAGTAATTAATTATTAAATTACATATAAAATAAGATCAAACGATAAACTATTACAAGAGACGATAATGTAATAAAATAAAACAAGATAAATAAGATAATAACGAAAATAAATTAGGTAGAAAATCATTAAAGTAAATTAGATAGATAACAATTAAAATAAAATAGGTAGATAATTAAAAAGATAAGTAATTTAAATTATTTAACAATTATTAAATTAGATAATAATTAAAATAAAAGCAGACTATAGAATTTTAAATTAGATATACCTTAGTGACGTAAATATACCAATTTGGCAAATAACACATTAATCAACCCAGAGATGGCGCTCGTAGTAAACCAGTAACCAGGTCTTTCTAGAGAGTACTAACCTTTTGCTTTGAACGTGTCAAAATTTTAAGTCGATCGACCAGAAACGTTGAGTTATCGAGGTTGACCAGTCAATAGTTTGTTTAAAAAATAAAAAAACCGAGTTTCGTGTTCTTGATAAAACATTTGCTTTTTTTAATGGGTAAAACACCGTGCAAGCAAAACAATGGATTTATAAGCACTGGACTCTTGTCCATCAAAAAAGCAATGATTTGTCGGTATTCTGCCGAGTTTAAACGTGGTCGTACCGACACAAAATGACGCGGAACGCTCGGCAGACCTGTGGAAGTTGTTAGTGACCCCGGGAAATGGAGAAAATTATAATGGAAAGATCGTAAAGTGAAGCCCGTGAGATTAGCGAGATGATTACCAGATATCATATGGAAGTGTATTTACTGAAAAAAGGTTTTTTTAGCGGAAGGCGGAAAAGGTTTTTCCAGTGGTGCCAAAGTGATTTGCTTTGATGGAACAAAAATTAGCAACGAGTCGATGATACAGGAAAGTTGTTTACTGCTATTTACTCGCAACAAAAAAAGATTTCTGCAAAAAAAGAAAAAGAAAAAAAGGTTTTGAAAAGTTGTTGAAATCGATTGTATCTTAAAGGTGATTAATTGTGCTGGTGTTATGTTGATGAATTAAAAAAAATTTTGTAAAAAAAAAATGTTGTTTTCTTAATATTAGTCCTGGGAGTTGATTGATGTGTTATAGACGTATTTTTTGGAAACTAAATGTAATAAATATGATTATAATGTATTAAAATGTCAATCTATTGAACCTAACACCATTCATCCTTTATTTTATGCCCATGCATATTTGATGATGTCATTTTCTCAAAATAACAACAAATTAGCATGCTTCAAAAATGCAAGATACAAAGTGTTTCGAAATTCACTTGCAAAAATTTAAGGGTTTACAGAAATCATCTGAACAAGCAATTTTCACTCAACGATGAGGAGCAGAACCAGAGGTGAGCCGCTAGAGGGCGCGAAAACGAAATTTAAAAAAGAGCGAGTTTTCTTACACATCGTCATTTCTATCGTATTTTTCAGGAGGTAGGGCGACGTACCGTAATCAGGGAAGAACCATGTCTCCTGAAATCACGGTTAGAAATGTGATAACTCGTGCTTTTTGCTTTCCATTTCTGTAGCGTCTGGCGGTTCACGATTGGCTCTCTGCCTATGCATTGTACCATGAAAATTGCTTCTTTATATGTTTCCTATCACACCTTAGATTTTTGCACATGAGTTTTGAAACACTCTGTATAAATCAAAAGTAAATATGTTCGTGAAATAATGCAATAAATAACAAATAAATAAATTTATTGACAAATAAGCGACAGTTTTTGTTTAAATACAAAACGAACGTCACAAATAATAATTCAAGATAAAAACCAACGTTTTTAAAAACAACGTTTTTATATGGTGGCAAAGTTTATTTAAAAAAAGTTATTTAAATATTTGTTAAAACTTTGTAAAAAAAAACCTCATATCTCTCTCGTCTCTTTAAGATCACTCTCTCTGCGAAATTCAATATTTCTCCCATAGATGGCGCCAGGTTACTACACAAATTACATTTCTAAAAAAAATTATTGAAATATTAGTTAAAACTTGTCGCAAATGTCTAAATATTGCATTGTTAGGCGAATAAGAAAGATTCCCAAAGTTCCAGAGCTCTAGCTTGATGGGAAGTTGGTTAAATTAACGATCGAAAATTTGATGACACACACACCAAAAGAAATTCATAAAAACGTTTTAAAAATACAATAAAATTCGGTAAGTGCAAAAAGAATTTAAATTTTGCATTGAAACGTCAGACACAATGCAATAAAATCATATATCATAATAACAAAATACCATAATAATTAAAAAAAAAAAACAGTGCTGTTGCGAATCTGAATTCAAAAGACATATTTTAGTAAAAAAAAATCTTCTTTTTTCAAAGAGAGATACACAATCCAATTTATGAACCAAATACAAAACTCACATCGACTTCAATAAAAATCAGTCTGTCAATTTAAAGCGTCAGATCTCTTCTCAAGATCTGAAATATTTCTTTTACAGCCAAGACAATTTCGTAAATTACTTTCAAGAAAAGAGATCCTGGCTTTACTTGTTCATTTTTTATCTAAGAGTGCTGTCATTGGCGAATCTTATGCCGTCACTTTAAAGTCTCCCAACTAAACGTACGAAAACCGTTGCTGTCAATTTAAACGATATGTCCTTCGCTTTCGCGCCACAATGGGATTTGGCGATTATTCAGATAGGCATCACTGCGGGAATATTTCTTTTCTTTGCGCCTATTGCATGAAGCTGTTTTTCTTGGCGAGAACAAACAATTCGCAGAGGGTGGGAAGAAATCCGTAGATGTGTGTGAACTTAGATTAAGTGACTGTCCTAAACAGAGTTGGGATGTGAAAGGAGTTTCGGAACAATACGAATGTATCATTCGTAAGTACCGTGTGATATCGGTGAACAGTTTTTGAGATGTATTAAGAGATAAGACATTCATTTTTGTTCTAACACAAAAAATAAATTACAGCAGACGACTGCTTTTCTTTTAAAAAATAAAACATGACATGTATAATAAGTTAATTATTTTAAAAAAGATATTAAAAACAGAAATATTCTCGAACTCTACCAAAATAATTCTTGACAGATATATTATTGAGTAGTAACATTCTGTATTTGCCTATGATGCAGACATTTGTATTTGATTTTTACATGTTTAATTATTTGTGCATGAGGTAGACGATATTTGTTTGCAATTGATTCTTACATGCTTAATTATTTGTGCATGAGGCAGACGAGATTTGATTGCAATTGATTCTTACATGCTTAATTATTTGTGCATGAGTCAGACGATATTATTTAAAGATGAATAACATTAGATTCGTTTTTAATTTGTTCTTTTTATTGGTACCAAAAAGATTATTTTTTTAGGATATTACATTCATTATTTTTGTTTAATTACTTGTGCTTATAAGGCAGATGATATTTATTAAGAGTGAATAACAACATTAGCTCGATTTTTAATTTCACCTACCTTTTACTTACACCATTAAGATTGTTTTTTAACATCACATTTATTTTTGTTACCAATAGTTATTTTTATATATAGTAACCAGCAACAATAAATATGATTATGTATATAATTTTGAATCCAAACATTCATTTCATTCAAAATAAATTGTAATTTTTAATTAATATTTAAAAAAATAACTGAAATATTTAACATCATTAAAAAAGACTATTCGTTTTTGCTTTTAATTTCAAAAATTACTTCCAAACACTAATACCTGGGTTTGAATGTCTATTAAAATTTAAGTACATAAACAGGAATTTTTTTACCTTGCTTTGATAAGATGAATAAAAAAGTTCTTAATTCATTATGAATAAATGCAAATTAATTTACAATGAATTGCAGCAAATTCTCATGGTTGGTTACAGAAAAAAAATAAAGCAAAAAAAAAAAAAAAAAAAAAACCAAGAATGTAAAACTTTTCTCTAGTAAATTTTCTACGTCAAACTTTTTCATGCGAGTTAGTATCATTGGAATGTCAGTGATGCCAATGCGTCGCTACTAATATGGATTTGGGTCAACGAAACTCAAGAAAAATTCAAGAAAAAAAATCAGTAAATAAAATCAAACTGAAGTTTACTCATTACTTACAATGATCCAGAAATCAAACAGTATTATTAATAGAGAGTAGATATCCTCCCATGTCCTCAACTAAATATTGTCAGGAAACTTTGTATAACTTAACCAGTTTGAAGATGAGCTCGAGTCCGGAATGAATTCAATCTCAACAATCCGACTTCTTATATTCCCCAGCACTTAGCATCGTAAATTTCTTTTTTTAAACATCAAACTCTTCGATTCCGAATTTCAATCTCGCTATCTGATCTCTTTTAACACATCAATCAATAACTCCCGAGACTAACCCAGAGATGGCGCTCGTAGTAAACCAGTAACCAGGTCTTTCTAGAGTACTAACCTTTGCTTGAAACGTGTCAAAATTTTAAGTCGATTGGACCAGAAACAGCTGAGTTATCGAGGTTGGAGTAAAGTCGTTTTGTAGTTAGTTTAAAAAATGGAAAAAACCGAGTTTCTCGTGTTCTGATAAAACATTGTTTTTTAATGGGTAAAAACACCGTGCAAGCGAAACAATGGATTGAAAAATGTTACCCGGACTCTTGTCCATCAAAAGCAACGATTTGTCGGTGGTTTGCCGAGTTTAAACGTGGTCGTACCGACACAAATGACGCGGAACGCTCGGGTAGACCTGTGGAAGCCGTTACACTGGAAAATGTGAGTGAAGTGACACAAATTATAATGAAAGATCGTAAAGTGAAGCTCCGTGAGATTGCTGAGATGACACAGATATCATATGGAAGTGTATTTACTGAAAAAGGTTTTTTGAAGTGAAGTGAAAAAGGTTTTTTCCAAGTGGGTGCCGCGATTGCTTTCGATGGAACAAAAACAGCAACGAGCCGAAGATTCAGAAAGCTGTTTATCGCTATTTACTCGCAACAAAAAAGATTTCTTGCAAAAAAGAATTGGAAAAGCAAAGGAACGATTGTATCACCCTAAAAGGTGATTAACAAAAGGTGTTATGTTGATGAATAAAAAAAAATTTTGCAAAAAAAATGTTTTTTCAATGTTAGACTCGGGAGTTATTGATCGATGTGTTATTCCTATTCTTCTATAATCTAATGCTAAATTGCAAAATTCCAGATTCACTCACAAGTCGAGATTCTCAAAATAAAATAACGGCATATAAGTTCCTAAAAGGCTAGTTGAAAGGAAATATGCAGGAGATATAGAGACAAGCGAATCGTATAAAATGACCAATATATATTTTTCTTAAATTAATAAAAATTTTGAACATGTGGATGCTTTAATTGTTCTTTTTTTCTAATGGGGACGTCGTCCTAATAAATGTTTAATAAAATAGACGGTGGCCTTAATATACTACAGGCATCGCATCTTTCGAATCGCACGATGTTGGCAACCCTCGAAAAGCACAGGACTGGAATTGCTGGAAGTCACTAATAGTACTGTTAAAAATTAACAGGAACCCCTTGTACATATGTGCATGAACATATCGTCAGGTTATAAAGAAAATTGTCTGTCAGTAGTGTACATTAACAACACAATACTAGTTAGTTCTATCTGTACTTGTCTTTCGAATAACACGGAACCAATTAATTCTGTTATTCAAGAGAAGCCTGTAATTCTAGAAACATTTCAAATTATAAAATTCAGTTATATTAATACAGTAATAACTTTAGTTTGAACAATTTAGAATAGAAAATAAATGAAACAAACGATAATACACTAAAATAATTATAAGGTGTTCCATTTACATCTTCTTAAAAATACATGTAAAATAATTTTTCCATAATAAAATAGGAACGATTCTAACCAGTTTTATTTTCTTTACGTCATAGGCTCTGGTATGGATATAGATATTTAAAATATTTGGGAGTTTTTTTCTCTTTTCTACGCGAGGAAATGACGCCGGAATATTATTATTAAATATAAACTGGGTAAATGTTTCCCACCTCAAAAGTTATCTCGTATTCTTAGTTCATTGACTATGCTGATTATGAAAATGGTCATAAAAAATTCGAAACGCCCACCACGTTTTTGTAAAAGTTACCAATCATGAGTCAGCAATATCTGCGTGTTTTTTTTTTTTTTT
>BMAW01109651.1:0-13026 GCA_019974015.1 Nephila pilipes | reverse complement strand
GGGTTTTCTCAAGCTTTAATAACGCCTTGTGGAAAAGCTGGGTTCCCAGTAAATCATGTTCATTGGAATCATGACGATTTTCGACCCTAAAATTATCATCTGAGCATTTTCCTTCGAACGGAAGTCCTTTGCTTTTTTTTTTTTTTTTTCCGAATAACGGTAACTACTTTGAATTTGGCTTGGTTTTTGTCTGTATAACTGCAACAACTCACGATTGCAATAAACGCTAGACATCGACCACTGATCCATCGGTGACACAATAAAACTGGACGCCATGTCTTCAAACACAGAACTTTTTGAACCACCTTGTACATCACTAAAATCGAAGAGATAATCATGTCCCATTTCTGTTAGTAGCTGCGGAAGCCGATTGCTTCTATCGAGTTTTGCATCAATGGCGACTTAAACAATGAATGAATCAACCCCTCTCTCTCCTTAATGTTTTATTAACATAGAAATTAATTTATAAACTGCTGTTTGTAGAAAATGCAACACCATGAAGGAATCATCAGAATCAAATGAAATTCGCAGCAAATGTCAATTATAGGATATTATGCAAATTAATAAAGTTTCAGAGCCATCGTGCGTGCGCGGCGCCCTCTGAATTGATGCTGAAAGCGTATAAATAAAGTGCTGTAGCGGGACGTTGAAAAAAGTCTATGATTATTTGTTAGTGGCAAACGTTTAGTGAGACCTGAGTATGCCTCCACGACGGAAGAATAAGAAATTCAAGCAACTTACGGAGTTTGAACGAGGGAGGATAATCGGCCTTCGAGAAGGAGGATTTTCCTATCGCGCAATAGCAGCTCGTATGCAGCGGAACAGTTCCACAGTGATGCGAGTTTGGAAGCAGTGGACCGACGAGCACCGAACAACTCGAAAAACAGGCACTGGACGACAGAAGGTGACGTCAGAGCGCAATGATCGACACCTGCTCCGCATGGCGGTGAATGATCGCACAGCTTCCTCCAGGCAGCTGGCAGCACGTTGGTCTACTGCTACAGGTGTACAATTGTCGGCTTCGTCAATTCGTCGTCGTCTGCTGCGCCGTGGATTGCGTGCAAGGGTGCCTTTATACAGGATTCCCCTCACGGCGAATCATCGACGGCTGCGTCGGCAGTGGGCTCTTGAGCACAGAGACAGGCGAGCTGATTGGCACCAAGTTGTCTTTTCAGATGAATCACGCTTCAATTTGTGGACCCATGATGGCCGTGTTCGTGTTAGACGTTATGCCGGTCAACGCTGCCTTCCTGAGTGTATTATTGAACGACATAGTGGTCGAACACCCGGAGTTATGGTCTGGGGTGCGATTTCGTATCATGGACGATCCAATTTGATACGAATTGACGGTAATCTCTATAGCAACAGGTACGTCCGTGAAGTGCTACAGCCCGAAGTCGTTCCTTTCCTTCAAGGCATCCCTGGAGCTATCTTTCAGCAGGATAATGCACGCCCACATGTTGCGCGGACTGTTCGAGACTTCTGTTCAGCACAACGCATGCAACTTCTTCCTTGGCCTGCTTATTCACCGGATATGTCGCCTATTGAGCACGTGTGGGATATGGTTGGTCGGCGTCTCGCTCGTGATCCGCGTCCTGCAGTTTCCAAAGACGAACTTTGGTTGCGCATACAAGCGATATGGAATTCTCTTCCTCAAGCAGATATTCAACATCTGTTTGACTCCATGCCACGTCGTATAGCAGCACTTATTGCAGCGCATGGTGGCTGCACCAAATACTGATTTCGGACGCTTAATTTGTTTCTTTTGTTTTGAAAATTTCATCATTTATTTGTATCAGTACAAGTCGTTTCTGCATTAAATTTCATTTGATTCTGATGATTCTTTCATGGTGTTGCATTTTCTACAAACAGCAGTATACATATATCTGTAATGGATGTTATTTATTTTTCAGCAAATCATGACAACGAAAGTCGTATTCAACTTAAAAAAATGTAAAAATTATATTAAGAAGTATAGTAAGAAATTCCATTATTTTAACGAGTGATTTAAAGGCGGTGATAATGGCTTTCAAATACAGAAAAAGTCCGTTTATTATTTTTTTTAGCTGCCAAACTTTAATTATATTTTAAAGCAGTACATTACTCTAACATATATAAGAATTTCAAAAGCCTAAATTATATAATGCTCCTCTCGCCAGCCAAAATGGCGGCATCCTCCTATTCTAAGCACCTTCAAACTACTTGGGAGTTCAGTTGCTCCTGTTCAATTCTGCGTGAAGTTCAGCTCACAATTAGCTGAGTATTTCTTTTATAGTTTTTTAGTGACATCATGCGTGACAGTTTTCTAAAACTCATACATTACAGGCCAAAAGTTTGAAATGAATATTTTATTAACGAGTTTATCCTAATTATTCATTATAAAGTACGAATTTTTAAATTGAAAAAAGTTATTAAATTATCAAACATGATAAAAAAAAAGTTGCAACAAAAAAAAAGACTGATGTTGTTCACAAAAATGTCTTTGTGTCAATTAAATTCACAGAGAAACGTATATTAAGCCATTCGGATTGAAGAGTACTTCTTATTTGTCTTTCAGATTTTTTTCTCCGTTGATTAATGCAATGAAAAATATTTGATTCTTAAATTAGAGAAAAAAGGATTAATTAAATGTTTCCCGTGGAGTGAAAATGTATTCGACAGACATTTTTACAGGACATCTTAATTAATTATTTTTTACGGTAAATATAACTTTATAAATTTTATTTCTTTATTTTTTTTTCTTGTATCAAATCTCAAGATTATTCCGTTTTGAGAAGAGTGTTTTTCAGATTTCTTAGATTGGATGCTGTTTTAAATTAAAATACAATGAAAAATTCTGCATTCGTGATAAGTGAGACCGTATTTCTTCAGACCATGATTAAAAATTGGTTAAATTACTGAAAAAAAATAAACATTTTATTAAAATTTTGCACAGTTTATTTGAATTTTTTTTTAATTTATAAAATTCTAATTGAATTAAAATTGTACATATTCGCACATGAAGTTTTCAAAAAACTAATTAGAATTAATTTAAAGTTTAGAGAGTGCAAATATGTTAAACCTTAAAACAAAATATTGAAGATATTTTAATCGTATTTTCACGTCCGATAAGGCTCATTTTATTACTATTTCTATAATATAATGTAATAACAGCACACACACACAACACAAGAAGTATTCAAATACACTGGTTCCAATACCTCTATCTCACGAGCACATTTGATTTTCTGAAATCTTAAATGATGTATAGTTTGTATAATTCAATATTTATTGCATTTGTAAATGGCTCAATATATTTCTAATGGATTTTTACTCATGTTAAGGATATTTAGAAAAAGTCCTATGCAAAGTTTAGCAAAGAACAGATATTTAGCCACCCAAGGTGCGCTTTTTTATTATTATTATTAAATTATTCAATTAAATATAAAAATAAAAGTAAACGATGAAATATCGAGAAATGGACAATTGTAAACTTTTACGATATTAAGATTAATAAAGAAAGCGATAAATTATTAAATTCAATATGTTTAAGCTAAATGTAATTAAAATTAAAGCAAACGATAAAAATTTGAATTGAACATATTTAAACTAAATGTAAAAATTGAAGCAAACGATTAATAATTAATTAGTGATCTGGTACGCCAAAACACCCGACCTAAAACAATAACCTCTTAGGTGGCTGATAATAAAAGTCTTTACAAACTGTTAGTATAATTTAACAAGTGCTTTATTTCTTAAAAGGCTATTAAAGGAAGATTGTGATAAATTTTGGTGGGGGGGGGAGCTTAAAATTTTTTTCAAAAATATGACAAGATACAATGTGTGACAGACGTTTGTTACGATATTTCAGTAATGTATATTATTGCATGAAATGGCAATTTCGATAAAATATAAAAATGGGATATAAATTTTTGAATACACGATTTTGAAAAGCAACTGAAATACTACAAGAATGCTGATTGACAGATTGAATAATTGTGTGGGATATAGCGCAACAAAGATGAATGTGTCAAAGATGAGGTTCATGGCGCAAGAGCCAAATCTGGCTGTGTAACGAAAAATAATATGTACCTCTAATCTAGTCATTAAATACAATTTCAAAAGAAGGCACAATTTGGTTGCCAAGAAGGGTTGAAAACTGATATGTATCGCGTGTTTATCAAGGGGTGGCTTCCTCCATGTTTACCAAAGACACTAAACCCCATGAGAAAGTCAACGAACAATAGGGTACCTCGGGTTCATGATGTGGGTACACCGCGCAAACCAATTAGGGAAACACATGGACTTTTCGAAAATACACAACTATATTTGCAACGATAAAACATCAAATAAAACATCCAAAATTTAAGGAGTTGCAAAATCTAGAAGAGAGTTTCATTTGCAAATCAACCTTCACGAGGGGGAGAACAAAAAACGGATAAAAGTGCTGAAGTCGTGATTTTGCAGAAGCTTCTCACTCGGTGCTCCGTGTTGTTTGGTCGTGCTCTCTGCTCGCTCTGCTTCTCCGTCCCCACGTGTTTTTGTTATCCATTTGTATCGTTGTATTTTTGCGTTCGCAAACAATTTTCTTCGTTGCTTTTCCTAAGATTTGGAAAAAGCCACCTCTCCTTCCAACCACTTTTCCGATCTGGACCGACTCTGAACAAGATGACTGTCTCCGGAACTAGTTCTGATGCCATGGAAGTTGCAACGAACATTTCTCCAATTCCTCACGAAGGAAGCCTGGGCTCAAATTCTTATCTTACAACTGCGCAATGCTCTCAATTAGTTACGCTTATCAATATTAATAACTCTGAACAAATTTCCGAACTTCTTTCTTGTAAAATTGATAAAATTGGTCGACGGAAAACCGACCCTTACAGATATACAAAACCGAAAATTTTTAAAATTTGAACACTTGCTTTTCTGCGCTTACCTTAATCATAAATACGAAACTCAATACCCTCTTAAAACTCAATCATCTTCTCCTCTCTCTCAAACTCCCAAAGATAATGATGGATTTAAAACTCAGAAACGTAAAAAAACGCGATCCACCCTTAAAGTCACAGATCTTTACAATTTTTCAAAACAATCCCGACCTGATAACACAATCCCCCTTGCTAATGGATTCGAACAGCTTGATATTGATCAAAATGAACACAACACTAAAACCTCCGCTACACCAAAAATCCCACCGATAGTCCTTACTAAAGTTAAAAATTTAACAGATAATATAGTTAATGGAAGTAATATTGTTAATGGAAACAATCACTTCCATTAACAGTATTACTTCTAAAAAGGCAATTATCAAAATCAACGGCACTAATCTTAAACTCTTCCCATCATCCATCGAATCTCATCGTTCAATACAAAAACATATCGCCGACAACAAACTTGAAACCAATACTTATGATCACTTCACTTCACTTTTATTTTCATCTAATTTACTTAATAACGTTTCATTTTGGTTCATTTATGCAATTCAAATTGTTATAAAGTCATCAAGGTTGGTGAAAAGAAAATTGTGAATAGTCTCACTTCACAAGGTCAATCGAAATAGAACGTTTAAAATAGAATTCGTTCTGCTCCAACTTAACACCTTTGACGCCAAGATATCCTGTCGGAGGTGGTGTTCGTTAAGATCCTGCCCCAAAAAGAGAGGGTGGAAGAGGAAAAAAACATCTCCTTTCACTTCGGCAATCATCTAATATTGCTCTCGCACAAAAGAAAAAGCGCGAAATCACACAGCGAACATTTGAGTGTGAGCAGCATTTAGTACTTCATCATAAATTGCTCCCATGTTGAAACTGGTGGCATTTCTTTTTCAAATAATCAACACTTTAAATACATACTAACATTTAACACCGATAATTAAATTTTAATTTATCGGCTTTTAAACTTGATAACCTGCGACATCCCAAATAAGCAAGTGCTACATTTCAGAGGTCGAAACCCAGCGATTCAGAACCAATGCTCTAGGCCAGGTGTCGGCAACCTGTTTCAAGCTGTACAATTATCAGTGGCATTCCACAAAGTTATCAGATAAAGATAAATCACACTCTCCGGGTCGTACTTCTTTGCGTCTCGTGTATTTTTCCCCCCTTCAATTCGGTTCGTCACGCCGATGCACGAGTATGACTATAATCGAATTAATCTGATGAACGTCGGACGCCGTTGGTTATTTTAACTTCACTAAGTTTCATTGTGAAAACCTGTATTTTATTTTATTATTTGAATATGGATTCGTTCAACGAAAAGATTGTTCTGTATGTGTGTTATATCGCCATAGCGACGCATGCCACACGTCAAGTATACAAAGACATTTTCAAACAGCTGTCTATTTTTAAGAAAACCGACGAGAGATGTGAAGTTATAAAAAGAGCTATTACTGAATATAAAGAAGAACATTTTTTTTTTTGTCAAACAATTAGAACCAAACTTAAGCCACCGGCTGTAGTTGTCATTGTGTATTGTTGCCAAAGGCAAACCTTTCACTGATGGTGAACATATAAAGGACACATTTTAAAAAGAAATATTGTTCACAGCGACTTTCCAAACTGTAAACAATATCTTCAAGAAATATTAGCTTCTGCGCGGACTATTGAAAGACTAATAACACAAATGGTGGAATAAGTAACAACGAAACAGAATTCCGAATTACAAGAAACTGTTGCATTTGGCGTTGCTCTTTATGAAAATACCGATATGAATGATATTCGGCGCCTTTTAATAATTGCATGATAATGAGTTAAATATCGAGTTTCTGAATAATTATGCAGTTTGATTACTCTGTCTGGAACAACTAAGAGACAGGATATTCTTTCTACATTTATAAATTATTTTAATACTAAAGACATTAATATGAATAAAATATTTGTGTAACTACTGCGCTCATGCAATGGTGGGCAAGAAAATAGGATTTGTCAAACTTTTTGAAAATTCTATTGGACAAAAATTTTTGAACTTTCATTCTGTGATACATCAGGAAAATTTAATTGCCAAAATTTTCTTACAGCTCTTAAATTCTGTAGTGAACACTGGTGTTAAAATATGAAATTTTATAGTGGTATTTATCATTATATATTGTTATTTATTATTGTATATTTATCATTGTATATTTAAGGTAATTTAAATTTCTTTTTGAAGAATTGGTTGGTGAATATGGGAATCAACCATTATACAGCCATGTGCGTTGGTTTAGTCGATGAAATGTCTTGAATAACTTTGTGCCATGCATGGAACACATTAAGCTTTTTTAATGAGAAGAAAACACATTTCTCCGAATTGAACGATAAAGCATGGTTATGCAAATTGATGTTTCTGACTGATATAACTGAGCAAATCAATGAACTATATTTAGGAATACAAGGAAAGTACCAAGAAGAGCTGGAATATTTTGAATATAGGAAAGAGTTTGCTACAAAATTAAATATATTTTTTCCGTAATATTATTTACTAGTTCCTGCAAATATTTTCCTATTGTAAAGTGCTTACAAATACATGGACAACTTCAAACCTACTTTGAAACACTTACGGAGGAATTTTCAAAAGATGCGAAGGCTTTGAAACTTGTATGCTATTCCTTACTAATCAAACTAGCTTAATATATCCATCATGCCCATTCGATTTATTAATTTTTCAGTGGATGGAAGTTGGTAATTTTGAAATGTAACTTGTTGAACTTGCATCTTCAGAATTATGGAAAGAAAAATGTGTGGAATTGCGAAATAATCTGGAAGATAATCGCTAACGATAAATCGAAAACTATTTTAAACTGTTGGATGTCATTGCGGGAGAGATTTCATTGTTTGAAGAAAATTGCATTTACTCTACTTTTCGCTTTTGGTTCTACATATCTTAAACAAATCTTTTCTCATATAAAAAATATGGTGAGTCCATAAAGAAGTTTTTATTTATTACTGGACATTCAGAATCATGAGCCTAATAGAATGTCTTGCGATGTTGAGTAGAATAGTACAGGGACAAGGCTCGCTGAAAATTTTTTAATTTTATATTTAACTATATTGAAGGAATGCTTATATTTTGTGTTTATTTATTATTTTTATTTTGATAAATGTGTTTAAAAAAAGACACATAATACATAATATATGTACAATTTGCAATTCTTATTAATATAGAAGTGGCTGTTATTTTTATGTTGTTTATTTTTAAGTTTATAAATATCTTTCAATGATGCATAATTAATATGCAATAAAACTCTAAATCTTTAAGGCTATTTTCGGCTAATGCTAAAGAATAGGACACAAAGTTCGAACACATTTTCAGGTAAAAGAAATGCTTCAATATTAATACAATTTTCATTGGATATAACACATTAAATTTTTTACTAAGTAGCTTTCTTAGAATTTTGATTTTTTAAAAAAATATGCAATTTTTTACCTTTATGTAAAATGGATATTCAATTTTCTTTGTTAAAGTATAAGAGATGAAATGTTCGGACACATTCTCTACAAGAAAAAAATTTATTTATTCAATTAGAATTGAATCAGTTAGAAGTATATACTTCTTTCTATCGAATTGCGTAGCCAGAATATAGTTTTATGTCGTTATTGATCAATTTCTTAAGGTTTCAAATGAATTTTCATTAATTATTGGCGTACTTCGGACTATTTGCAATAGATGTAGCAAACATATTTTTTTTTCTGTAGAACGTACTCTTGGCGAGGAATGCTTATTTTTGGCTAACATTTACAATTACGTTCTGAAATGAAATTATAGCAATTTGTAAATTGTGACTAATGATAAATAATGGAGAAAGCTTTATGATACACAGAAGCGTACGCGAAACTTACGAACTAACCACTGATAAACTCTCCGTTTTAATAATTTCTAATATTTTGTGCGCGTTCATAAAAATTTATTTTTGTACAATGGCAAATTTGTGTTATTGAAAAGATGTTTAAGAAATAAGTTTTGATTCAGTGAAGGGAAAGGAGAACAGATAGAATCTCAATAAAACTAATGACGAACTTCGAAATCAATTAAAAGTTATTTAAGCTTTCTAAATTTAACCTTTAAAAATAAAACACAATGCAATTTACTATTTCTTGAAGCATGAAATGTAAAATTTTAATTTAGTCACTATGATATACTGTATTAATTTGTTTGTTCCAACAAAAGTTATTTTTTAAATTTAACTTAATTTCTTTTATTTATTATTATTATTTTTCAAATTGAATTACGTAAGAAAGAAGCAAAATCATTGTTTCCATCAACTGTAATTTTCTCTTTGAAAGTATTGGTATATAAAGAAGAATAAAAAACCAGTAAATAAATTTTGGTAAGAAAAATTTAAAATAAATATCATCTTTAGAGATCAACGTCATTTAAACTTTTAAATAAGCTTTTATCGTAAATATACATTAAATTTGTAATTAATGTTTTATATTTGTATTATATTTGTAATTATATAAAAGTTGTATAATAAATAAATTATATTTATAATAATCTGTCATAAATGTAAATATAAGTAAACATTATATTTTTAAATTTTTACTTAATAAATATAATATCAAAAGTTTATATAGATTAGTTAATATTTATGCATTTGAATCTTATCTTCTCAAAATCTCTTCAAAATTATAATACATTTTCTAAAAGAAAACTAACTGAAACCCTTTAGAAATGCTTTCCATATTCGTTAAAAATAAAACCATCTCTAATCCCAGTCATTGATGTTTTAAGTTGATAATTACAGATAAATAAAATACTTATGATTCCTGCGTGTTTTTCTGTCTACTGCAACACTTGTTATATATTTTGTTTTTCATTATTGCCTCAAAAACTTGCCTTCTTTTGGCAAATACGAGACCCCAAAACATCCTTGTGACCTTTTTCATTTCCCTTAGATTTTACTGTCTTTGATGAACACGGGTGACGCATCCCCGTGATAACAAGCGATCCTTCTCTATTTTTAACCTTCCTTCTTGTCAATCAATTTTTACCTATTTTTCATTTTTCAAAGGTTTAGACCACAATTACATCTTATTGGGCGCAGCATAGCCACATCTGACTCTTGCGCCATTAAACACTACCATCCCATCACACCTCATTGTTTTTGCTTATAATTGCGCGATAGTCTCCCATTCATAATTTTAAATATAAGTTGTACAATAATAGTTTAATTGCAAATGGTTACTGTGTAATTACTTATGTATGGCCATTAAATTTTAATTAAAATAATCAATAATTAAGTTATGTAATATATTAATCATTTTAGAACTTCTTACAGTCTACGATCGGTTACGTTTGCTTTTTTTTATTACTTTTAAAAATTAAAATTAGACATTTTCAATTTTCTGACCAAATTCACGAATAACTTTTTAACATAACAAGCGTTATAATTTGAGGGCAATACATTTTACACATATTAGCTCATATTTATAATTAATTCAAAAATATTTATTCCACTTGTACTTAACAGAATATCTAACACAAAACTGTATTAACATAACAACATTGAAATTTTTTTTTTTTTTTTGGTTTATCGGATGGCTCTTCTCCCCCCCCCCATATTATAGCTAAACATAAATTTGCTCTATTTTTATTATTATTATTATTATTATTTAAATTAGAAAACAAAATTAACGGAAAGATTCCGATTCCTTTGCAGCATTTGAAAGATTGAAAGTTAATTTTTTGAATATGTAAATGATGTCTTAAATTCGAAAAAGCAAAGATACATAATTTTCAATTGTAGAAGTCCTTCGGATTGCATTATTTGTCTGAAAAGCGAGAGACAAAATAAAACGAATTGTTTTGATTGTACTGTAATAAATTCTTGCGCTTTCCCCCTCCCTTCAACTAACCTTTTTAACCAGATTATTACTGTTATTAAGAGAAAGAAATGGAAATGGTATTACGCTTGCCCAAAGGTTGAGAAATTAATAAGTATAGGTATGAGGAATTAATACGTGGAGGTTCACGAGCATTACCCGAGATTTATTAAAGTTTAAAATTGAAATTAAAGAAGAATCTTATGATTTGACAATTTAATATTTTTTAAAGGTTGAATAATTAAAAATAGGATTTAGAGTTTTGATGAATTATTTTCCGTTGGAAAAATATTTTTCAGTATAATCTCGTAATTAAAGAAATGGAATTTCTCTTAATAGATGAAATAATAAACGAAGCTATTAAATTAATTGGTTATTAAATGTATTGGTAACGTTGGTAGAGATATCCTGCTTGTGCGTCCTGTCTGGTAGATTCGAAGATCTGAGGCTTATCTCGTGTTATCGAGAGGGTGAATTCCTATTGGTCGATGGGGATGGTTGTTATCTATGATGGGTGAAGGGGTTGACAGGATTGTCCTAGAGATATTCACGCCTGCTGATCCCGTTCCTCCACTTCCGATTTTGACATCCACAACGCACTTCAAGATGACGTCAAACCACCAACTCCTTTCTCCTTCCCAATGCCAGATCAAAGTCATCCCTGACGTCACTCCTTCATCCTTCTCCCCTCCTCTGTGAGACTCTCTCTCCAAAATTTGCTGCTGACTACGTCACGCTCCCTCCTTCACACCTCCTGCCCGATGATCACCAGCTCGGATCGCACCTCTTTCTTCTTCCCACCAGGATCGGCTATTTCTTGCAAATCACATCTATGTCATTCACTTTCAACAGTGGTTGAGGCTGGTGCTCAGAAGAATATGTAGCCATAGTCACGCTTGGTCAATTCTAAGCTTTCGCAGCGTTCTGCTTGCACCATGCTCGAGAAAACAACGCTTTTTGTATACTAGGGATTCAATGAAAGGGCTATGTGTTCAATCAACATTTGATTACATATTGGTAAGTCGCTCTGAATAATAAAATAATTTCAAAATATAATGTAAAATTTGTGCAAAAGGATATTTATGGAATAAAGATTGTATTCGTAATTCATTAAAAAAAATAAAAAATTGTGGCAAAATAGAATCGTAATTATAGAAAGAGCGAAGTTGGAGCTCTTTGACTGGTTCCCTGTCTTCCTGTAGGGGCTTTCACTTTTTCTTGGCGTTCAAATCCTTTTCCTTTATTGGTTTAGTGCAGGGCTTCTTAAACTATGGGTCGCGACCCCAAATGGGGTCGCGTAGCAAAATTCTGCGGTCGCGAGAGATTTCACAATGTCAAATATTTATATATACCATTTTATAACATCACTAGAGTTGGCGGAATACAGTGGACTTGCAGCTTCTAGACACGCGCATTTGTTGAAGGTTTTGAGCTATCTCCACCGACAGCAGTAAACGATCGCTATTATTATACTGTGGCTATACATTGTTAGTGCGTTTGTCGGTATCATACATGTTGAATAAACCGCGCGCCGCTGACTTCCCACTCTGACCGCCACCTCTAAATATCACACACAATCAAAGGGAGGAATGCGCGCGCGTACACACGTGCAACCTGCAGATAAACAATGATTCAATAACACTGACTAATGTGAATTAGTGGAGTGTTGACGCTCTTCTAGTGTGGTCAATTGTCAGTGTTCTGCCGTAACAAGATTTTAGTTGTTTTTTTTTCAGCAAGAGGAATTTGCTGAGCTTTCGAGTGACTCAAACTTAAAACTACAATTTCAAAAAAAGCCCTTGACTGAATTCTGGATCGGAACTAGAACTGAATTTCCCACAATCGCTGATATGGCGTTAAATGTACTTCTACCATTCAACACCACATATTTATGTGAAGTTCTAATAAATAAATCATCAAAAAATATTAATTTATTTTTCTTTTATATTTGTATGGGGTCGTCAAGAAACTCGCAATCATAAATGGGGTCGTGAATGACAAAAGTTTAAGAAGCCCTGGTTTAGTGTGATCAGTTCTAGGAGTTTTCGTTGTATTTCTGCGGCACGCTGATCAGCTGTTTTTGTGAATTCGAACGTTTTATTTGATATGAGTTTGAGAAGTTAGAATCAACATTTAATTTCCAAAAGTAAAGGACGAGTGAAGTGTTAGCTCTAGTGACCGATTTTTAACATTACGAATTTCTTGAAAACATTTTTGTAACACTTTTGCACTTGTTTCTTTCCTCTTTTTT
>BMAW01109644.1:109098-124644 GCA_019974015.1 Nephila pilipes | reverse complement strand
TCTGTGCTAAAAGGAAGGTATCTTTCTTTTTGCAATTGTGGTTAAACTTTTTAAAACAGCACCCAAAACAGAGACATAAAGAAAATTCTTAGCTCATCTCTGTCACCCCTGCAACTCGAAACCTCACTACGTTCCCAAATACCTTAAAAGCTTTATTCCAAAACAAAAAGCACGACATATCTTTCTGGAAAAAAGAAAAGACCGCATATCTTCTGTAACGCAGACACCTTAGCAAAGAAACACGAGACATTGCACCTTAGGGAGGGAAAATCCGTTTCCTGCCGCAATCTTAGTCAACTCATGTCTATCTCTAGTCCAAATTGGTCCAGATAGCCCCCATCTATCTATCAAGAAACGTTGACCAGAGGGGGTGTACTACAGTCCTCCCACCCCGCTGTGAGTCATGTGACAGGGTTGCTGAAAGTGGGTTTCGTTGTTAGGCTATCGATTGTCCCATCTCAGCATTTCTTCTAATCTAAATGTCTTGCTGGACTTGCGTCTTTCTTGGATATTCCCTAATAAAGTAAGAATATCCCTGTAGAGGGAAAAAGGTCGTTTAACTGATTGATCTATTGTGGAAGCTCTTTTTACGAGTGTAAAGAAAAGTGCTGATGGGTATACAAAGATAATGGTGATATGTGCTTTTTAGTTGTGTTTTGGTTTAGAGTGTAAAAAAAAGAATGTGGAATCAGAAGAGGGACTGATTCTTTATCATTAACTCGTTGAAGGCTATTTTTTGTAAAATTGCTAGTCGTGTGCACTACGTATGTATTTCCCCCCGGAAATAGTTTTCACCTGATAAATATGCATTTTTGAATACTACGTAAAGTTTGCCAAATTATAATGAGAGGATTGAATTGAAAAGCTAGAAGCTTTTATTAAAGTAACTAGTAATATATATATTTATATATTAGAATTTATTAAAAACAGCAACTATTTTATTAATATTAATTCAACAATAATACTTTTAGCTATCTGTTTATGTATAAATATATATAGATGTATGTTCAAATGGTAAGTTTGGAAGAAAAGTAAGCACTCTTGATATCATAAAAGACCGTTTATTTCAATAATAAAATAATTAAAAAGTTTAATATATTCAGCAAACCATTCAAAAAGGTTCGGTTTCTGATTAACATTTTTTATTTTATTTTATTAATTTACTAACTTTAATGTTGTACTGTAAATTTCTAAATTTTCAAACAAATTTAAATTGCAAGAAAATCGAGCATATATTTGTATAATTTTAAAAAGTACAAACATATAATTCAAAAGAGCTGAGCACTTAACGTGATGCGAATAAATGAAATTATATTTTTGTGACTTTTACTTCAAATGTGTTTTTATTAATATTTTGGAAATTGTTGTACAAATTAATTTTAAATAGATTGCAAATTGTGATATAAACCTAGTCCAAAATATGCCATTGTCCTGTAAAATATTGTAATATTGGTCAGTTAAGTTTGGAACCATTTTACTTATTCTTATTAATATGTCTACGAAAAATTATTTGAAGTTCCATGAAGAGAATGCATATGCTTCAAGCGTCATTATTCTATTTGCATTTCAACAAAAATAAAAAAGAAGTAAATGAAAATAAAAAAAAATGCATATATAAAAATGAAAAAAATATTTTAAAAATATTTTTGGACACTACATTTCGAAACATATTTGCATCTTCAAGAAGTATTTAAGGGATTTCAGAACCCTTGAAATTAAAAATTTCGATTGTTTGAAAACAAAAAAAAATATGTTTTGAACTACATCTTTTCTGAATATTTTGGCATTAAAGAGATAACCATACTGCCAAAGTTCTTCCAAAATTATCGAAATTCTTAGAAACGATTAATCATATTTGTTTACAATTTCATATACATGTTCAAAATAAGGAAGGTTTATGACATTTGCATCAATTTTTGCATAAATTTTTAACAGAAAATTTTTTACATGGAATTCAAATGAATTTTTTTCTTAAAATTTCTTAATTTTTAAGTAATTTTATTAAATAAAATTGTGTCCTTTCAATTTTTTTAAAAAATAAATATAATTTCATAACTGAGCATTTTTCAAAAAAACATTACCGAAATTTCGAAATTACGCAGAGCAAGACATTTATTTTCGTAATTTTGAAAAGGTATCAAATTTATTTTTCTTTAAAACTTTTAAAAATTTCTTTAAAATTGATGAAAATATGATAATTACTGTAAATACATATGAATATTATATGGTAAAAGTGTCAAGTTTCTGCTTTGTTTAATCGGTAAGTTATATTAGTCTGGAAAATTGTGTTTTTTCGCATATACGTTAAGAGCTTTGATTCCTTAAAATACTTAAACCATATCATTATTAATCACTTTGAAATAAAATTCCATGTCCCATGCAAAATGAATGAAACATAGTACTACTTCGATGATTGTTACTTTTACACCATATCTTCAGATAATAAAATATTAAAAAATATATGCTATCCTGCGTAAAATGATCTCCATTTCAAGCATTTCAATGATCTCTCTCCTAACTGCAGAAGCAGCTAACAAATTCTAAATTACAAGACTTAAGCAAAAGAAGTAGGAAAGAGAATAAAGCATACGAATTGAGAGATGATATTTATTAATTTTACATTAAATAAAAAGTTTCAATATAAAATGTCTAAATTTGTAAGACTCCCACATAAGTAGTTAAGCCTCAGACTTCACAGATGCAATAACAATCAAGAAAAGAAAATATCGTCTTCGTATTCCTAGTGCATTTTTATTTTTCCACGAGCAAATCTTCCAGGTAGAAAATTATTGCCACTGTTAACAACAAAAAGAATAAAAATATGACGATTCTACTATAATTTTGAGTTATTAATTCAAATTTTAAAATAATATCAAAGGATGGACTATTAAAATAGACAATAATATTCTGTTTGGATATTTAAATAAAAGCAAACGGTAAAATATTACATTAAATTCATCCTAGTAATGTAAATATATCTTCAGCAAACTAATTAAAATCATTATAATCATAATATATTACAATGTCTATCTTTCGAATCTGACACCCATGCTTCCTGTATTCTATGCCCACGCATTTTTGTTGACGCCATTTTTCTCAAAACAACAACTTGTTAATAATATAATCTTTTAATAAATCATATAAAGTGTGTAAAGAAATTATAAACATTTTAATGAATAATGCAATCTGAACTTGATTTTGTGTTTAAGTTTTTATATTTTTTATAATTAATTTTTTAAACTGAATCATAATTTCACTTTCTCAAATAACAGTATCTTTCTTTTTACTTCTTCTTTTACATATGATCTCGCCAAATGCTGAAAACTACAGCTTTCATAATATTTACAATTAATCATTACTTTCTGAGACTCCTAATTGCTAATACTTCATTTCGAACGTCAAAACACACATCTGGATAACAAATCACATACTTCTAGTCACAACGAGTTGAAACACTTTCCCACTTAGGAAGAGGGTGTGTCTCGATTTCACTCTGTATCGTCTCATTTCTCAGTGATGCTATCTGACAGGAAATTAAATTATGAGCTTGACTAACTGTACCCTTACCCATTTGAAAGACAACGAAAGGATTCCAATGTATCCCGGTAGAGTAATTAGCGAAGAAACAATCCAATACACTCTCGTTTAGAAACATTCCCTCTTTTCAACCAGGGATCACTTTCTTCCTTAGAATCATTTGCCGTATTCTAGGAATTTCCATTGTGTTTCTGAGGGAATTTTGAGTCCATTTGGATAAACATAGAAATGCTATTAGTTTTCGTAGAATGATAAGGCAATAATTGTAAATATCAATCTCTAAGACGTAAGTTTCGTTCTATGTATGTTGATTATTGAAGTAATAAGTTTATTATTTGAAAACAGATAACTTAGAAGGTGTTTTTCGTTTAAGATATATTATTTATGATATGAAAGTGTTTTGTATCGTCAACTCAAAGCTCCAATGTTTTCTTTGTGGCACTCTTAATGAGTCTTAAAAAGTATATCTCTATTTTACCAAGAAATTGTTAGCAATGATGCTTATACATTTCAATATATTTTTTTTAAAAGAAAATATTTGCTTTTACTGTCATTTATTGCAGACAAGTTTTGTTTCAACTATTCTCGAAAAATTCGGATAAATTTATATTGTACCTCTAATTATACGGAGTAAGATAGTTAATATAAAAATTTTAAATTTTTTTTCGTTTATATTTTTTAATTATATTTATTAACATTTATTTATGCTTTTATTTTTTTAATTTAAATTTTAATTGCTGTTTTCTAAATTTTCTTTTCTTATATTGTTTTGAATTATTTTACATCGATGGCGTTGTTTTATATTGATCTTCGTCCGTTTTCAAGTTTTGTTTTTAATTAACCAAGCAAGAGGCTATTGTTTTAGATGGATCACTTTTGGTGTACAAGATAACTTTTCGTTTTTATTTTATTTCTCGTTTCAATTTTAATTACATTTAGCTTAAATGTATTCATTTTATTAATTTATCGTTTCCTCTAACTTTAATTCTTATATTCAATTAAATAAATTATAAAAAAAACTATAATTATAAAAAATAACTATAAAAAAACGCACCTTAGATGGCTAAATCTGTTTTTTGCAAAACGATGCATATAATTTATTTTTCTTAGTATTTTTTTCTTAAGATTTCTTTTTGTGCATTTCTGATTTAATAATTTTTTATTCTATTTTCCAAAGTCATTTTAATTCAAATATTTCAAGTAAGTTTTGCGAACCTTTCACGACTGCAAGGTTCATTCTAGAGTTTGGTGTTACTAATTTGGCAACGGTAAATATTTGTTGTACTTCACGTAGAAATATGATATTGTGTTATGGACTACAAGGGTGTTTTAACTCCATTTTTATTCCTTCTCAATTATTTGCATGAATCAAAATAAAGCATTCATTGTTTCTTTATAAATAAATATTTTTTTTCCTAAATTTAAATTTTTCTTTTTATGTAAATTTCTAAATTTGTATTAATTTTTATAAGCCATGTATGTAGTTTTAATACACGGGGTGTTATGTAATTGAAAATTTTCATTTTTCTCTTTTATCTTTGGAGATTTTTTATCATTCTTCGTTTTTGTTATTTTAGCTTTTGTTTCTTAAAGATGTATATTGGACATCTTGTGCATTTTTCTTTTTCCGTCATTTCTTTCTATAGATTTCAGATTTATTGCAACTCAAATTTTTGGTTTTATAACCATTTTTAATAATAGATTTTGTTGATGGGGATATTTTGGCCAATCATTCTTGAATAACACAGCTTAACAGTATAAAGTATGTTACAACAGCAAATATAATATTTTTCGTGGTTTTGTGTATTTTTCTTGCAAAAACTTTTTGGTGTCCTGATTTTTTTCAAATTACACTTTTTTTTTATTTCTCTGATTTTTGTTTTAATTCTTTAATCTACTTTCTTTTGAATTTTAATATATATATATATAGTTTGATTTGAGTTAGAAGTTTTTCTTATATTGATTTTTGATAATCGTTCTTAGAGTAATCTTAAGGAGAAATGCATTTTCATGTAAGATATAATTACATATATGAGGATGGATCAAAATATCCTCGTGTTATGAATGAAAAATAGAGAAAAACGGGAACACACGCGTTAACTCGCCATAGTATTAACCACTGATCTTTCTTTTAGAAGTTCTTGAGTATGATACTTTTTGCCTTTCTAAAATTCAGCACTATCGCATTTTTGGTCAATGAAACCGTTTTCGTCTTCTTAGAGAAATTCATGGGAAACAATTGATTTTGTTGACTTTTTTTCTAACTTAAATTGCAACTGACTAACTTTCACTTCTACTGGTGTCCAAAAGTTAAACATGCTTGGTGCAAGTGTGAATAATAAGAATAAAAAGCTTCTAAGCCAGAATGAAGAGATTTGCGATATGGGAAAGTAAAGTTTTAATAAATTTTTTAAAAAAAAGCGCAAAAGAACGATTATATTCACTTTTATTAACCTTGAAACAGTTCGAAAAAAATGGGCATTAGAACAGTTAACATTTTTAATGAGAAAAATATATGAAATTTAATGGAGATGTTGCAGTTTAATAAGGTGTGGGTCACATCTAATAGCCAGACACGCTGCTCAACGATTTCCCATGCTATGATACCGTGGGTGTGTTGCGGACTCAACGAAATCCAAACAACTTGAAGAACTTTGGATCGGATCTTGGTGGGAATGGAAGGGATGCAAGTAGTCTCATGAGTAATTCCATACATTCCCGATAGGAGTCAGATCAGGAGAGTGAGTGGGTCACGGCATGCACTAGGTACTTTCCGTTTCAATGAAGTGGTTGTTCAGGTTCAATCAGTGACAAGGCGCTTTATCACTCTTAAATATGAACTCAGGACAAACAACACCTCAATACAGATAAACATAATGCTCAAGAATTTCATCTATGTATCACTTAGCGGTTACAAACCCGTTTCAAAATCGTGAAGGTCTTTTCGGTCTTCCAGAAAAAGGATGCCTGCACACACTATGACTTTCATGGATAGTAAACGATGTCTTCCTGTGATGTTTCTCGGGTGAAAATGAGTTCTGTGTTATCGCCTTATCGTTAGCTAAGGAAAATCAGTATTCAGAGCAAAACGAGATACGTCATTATACTAAATTCCAGTACCGATGTTCCAAACTCCACTTTAAACAAGTGATTTTAGGCGTGGCTTTGAATGAATGTAAACTTCCGGTCATGTGTCATGGAGCCCGACATGAGTGAATCTCTTGAAAGCTGCAGTTGCTGGAAACGCATACCCCTATGGCGGTTGTGAGTGCTGATACCAGTTCTCTGTCATGACTGTACCATAACGCAGATATTGTTCTTTGCCAATGGTTTTGACTCTTTGACGACTTAGTCTTGGTTGTCTGTTAACATTTCCTGCCCTTGAGACCTCTGTCGCAGTTTTGAAATCACGCAACCATTCCTGTTTGCCTCTTTTGCCATAGCTAAACTCAACGTATTAACACCAAAAGTCAATAAGTCGATCAAAGAGACGTTAGAACGATAAACACAGTATTTATTGGCTAATTGCTAATATAACGACAATTATAAACGCTCTCCCGTGCAAGGCCTTAACTATATTAACTCAATCTACCAGTAATAAGCTAATTGACTCTTACCACTAAGATCACACCGAGGCTGTCTTGACTTTTATCATACATTAACCAGCCGATAACTTGTAACAATTCCTGGCTCCGACTTCGACTCCGACTCTGGAATAATTGCTGAACGCTAGAACTACTCGAATTCTCTATCGGGACTCTCAAACTGAGTTTATATATTTCTAAACTCTCTTACTTCACTTCATTTCTACCTGCTTTCGATTTACTTATTCATTTTTCATTTTTGGTTGGGCAAATGTTGTTTAGCAAAAGCAATCAATCTTAATTAAAAGTCCCTAACAGAAAAGTGAATGACAGTGAAGCGAAAACCGCGAATAGCAGAACGTCACAAGCTTTCCAACGATTCTCGTTAACAAACATGTCGATTTACCGTCTTTATGTCATCATTCATTCTGTTTAATCGTCAACATCATTCCTTTGTACATAAATTTCACGAGATATATATAACTGCTTGTGACGAATGATATTCGTGCTCTAACGTGCGCGGTGTTTTGCACACGAATACGTAATCTGAAATTTTTTGATGAAAGTGAAACTTTCAACTTGAATAGATGATTATCCACAAGTTATTTTGAACAAATTCACCAATATTTACCTACATTATCATTAACGTTTTTACACCAGTGCATGTCAAATTTACGGCTTCCTACCGTAATCGTCGATATGCCAAACAGAGATGCCTATACCCATAAAAAATTTGCCAAAAAATTTCTTTAGCGATTATTCTCCAAGTGCCTTGATTATTTTGGCTGCCATCTGTTGGCATAAATAATGAATGCAGGGTTATTCAAAATGAATTACCCGATTGCAAATTTCCAGAAGTGATAATAGTGTCTAAGGAGTAGGAACCCTTTTGTGTGCTGTCACGCTGATGTGGATCTGTAATTATTATTCAGTGTGAGTTTTGTAAAAAGTTCTACATTAATACGTCTAATTCGGCTCAGAGTATTCGAAGGTGGAATCATAAGTTTCAGAGCAGTAGAGTGGGGGTATCTGCAAAAACATTTTGAAGATTAATTCTGCGAAGCCCAACGCAATAGACTGGCTTTCCCTGGGTAAAGTAAGATCTCTCTTTTTTCCAACAATATGGGACACCACCCCACTGGGTTACAGACATTCATCGTTCACTTAAACGGAGCTACTTCCTAAATTTTAATTGTTTTCTGTGGACCAAATGTTTGATGTTACCCAGCAGATCTCTTAGGTCACCTGTAATGGTCCCTTGCGATTTCCTTCTTTAAGGTTTGCTAAAGATAAACTGTATGCACCACTGTTACCCAAAATTTATGTTAACTTAAACAACGGATTTCTGCTGCTGTACAATCCATTACCATCGACACTGTTTGGGAGAAATTTACATATCGATTTGACATTACTCGTGTAACTAATGGAAGTTACATCGAACACTTGTAAAATTCTTTCCATTCTTTTTGTACTCATATATTACTTATGATTCTGTGTTGTTTATTTATGAGTATATAAAATTTTGAAATCGTATGATTCATTTTGAATGATCATGTATATAAATATAACATTATATATCATAAAGGTTCAAAAATGATCCATTTTTGATATGAGAAATGGAGTAACAAGAATAGAAATGAGGCAGATCATTGTAGAACTGTTCGATAATAATTTTTCTTCTCCTAAGAAATTCATAAGTCAACCTTTGAGTCTCAAAAACCTTTCCGGGTGATGGTAAAGTATTCGTGTTCTTTAGAGCAGATTCACCAAAACCCACCCATTTTTTCACTTGTTTCTTGCTTTCCGGGCTATAAATACAAAACCATGTCTCATCGATATTGACAAATTGACGTAAAATGACGAGAACAACTCCACGCGGCTGCACTCAAAAGTAACTTTTGAGTCCGTATGATATTTTCTGGGATTCGTTTCCGGGTAATTCGTTGGGATTCATGGAGGCACACAATGTTAACATCAATTTTTCTTAGCAACGCCATCTGTATTTAAATCGAGATACTTTCTGACCCACTCTCGATTGTAACTATAGGCATATCTAACATGTCTCTAGAGAAAATAAGTATGCAAATACTGATTATTAACTCTTTTAATGTTTCCTTTGCTGAACGTAAACACAGTCACTCATACACAATTCATTTATTTTATCCGTTTTAAACAGCTACAAAGTAATACTTCAATCCCTACGCTAAAGGAGCATCTAACCAAATATAGATGAATTCCCCAATTGAATGAATCGGAATATTCATCTGATTACTTTTCGCTTCAAAAGGAGTATTGTCTCCATTTTGAATTCATTGTTATCTCGTCCCTTTGCGACGCCCATTGTCAGAAAATTAAGTTATGAGTTTGACTAACTGTATCTTTACCGGTTTGGGGGACGACGAATTGGAATGAATGTATCCCGATGGAATCATTAGCAAGAAACAATTCTGTCTGCTCTCATTCAGCTCCACTCTCCTTTCCATCCTGGCGTCCCTCCCCTCTTAAGTATCGTCTGCTGTATTTGTTCAATTCCAGTACCATTTCCCAAGAGAAAAGATGAAGTTTCGGTCATTAATAAGAATACGATGTAGATAAGTATAGAAAATCTATTAATTTCATTTGACCATTATTCGTAAAGAAATGCTTGCTTTCAGAATTATTAATTTGTAGAGAAAGAATGTCAACTATTTTGAGATAGATATTGCTAGCTTATGCAGTAGCAGCGAAAACAAATCATTATAAACTAATTCGCATATCGTACGCATAACTCAGTGGAATGATATCCATGTATGCATCTTACGTATTTGTGTTAATAAGCAAACACAAAATGTAATGTATTTTTACTTTATAGTCAGTTTTAATTTTCTGAGTTTTCATTAAATAAGAGTTTAGTTTACAGTAATAAAAGAATTTTACCCCTTTCATCTGTCATCTTAAAGTTGCTCACATGATCTAAATTTCAACTTAAATTCAAGCCTGTAATATTCAATTAAAAAAGTTAGTTATATCCTAAATATTTTTATGTGATTCTCCAAAAAGATGAATGTCTCTACAGTTAATATCATTTCCGCGATTACAAACAGCTTCTGTAATCTATCAAAAAATTCTCTAACCAGAATGAGATGTGACTATCTCCTGCAATTGCTCCTACAGGGATGAGTTCTAATCTCGCCAAATCTGATATATATGCTAAAATATTGCCACACACATCACTCGAACATACTTTTTATTACATTTACATTAATTTACATCACCTTCCATTTCATTAGGAAGAAACTGGGAATTTATATATGAAATCAGGAAGAAAACCCAAATGTTATCTGAAGGGAAACAAATCACGAATAGCCAGTATTATAAGTTTGTTTATGAATATTTGATTTTAAATACTTTAAAATAAATTATTTATTCGTAATAGCGATAGAAATGTATTGTATTTTGTAAATATATGTATTGTTTTATACACTTCCACTTATGGAAAAGGATTATATTATTGTCTTAAATAGTTACTAATACTTTGTGATGGGTGTCTTCAGGAAGTCTCAACTAACTATGACAGAAGTTAAAAGTGCTGAATAAGTCACCCAACAGGAAATCAGTTTCTGAATTAGTTGTTTAAAGCCTAAAAAGACTCACAAAACAAATTTTCTCCTGGCGGAAAGAGAGAAGCTTCGGATTACACCCAAATACCAGATTCAACCAACTTCCTTCGTCGATGACAGCTTATTAGTCACGAAATGAAAAGCAATTCCTTTAAGCTGTATAAACTTCCACGACGAAGTGTTTACCCAAGGCTTGAACACTTGATGGCAGCAGAGTCTAGAAATACTGATTATAATTTCTCCGTCACAAATTTGCACCAGTGCATATCACTAAAAACTTTCCTCATAAACTCATGACTAATGATAAACCCGGCTGCGACGCATGCGTCAAAAAGAACCGCCGCCTCAAATAAGAAAATGTCGATAACGTTAATGAAAACAAGACAAAGTGACAAATTATACATAAAAAGACCCTCTCCGGGAAAGCACTCCAGAAGCATGTAACCGTTTAATGATAGTACAGGATGGTGCTGGGAGGACAGCACTGTTCGCACGATGTCCGGAATTTCGACATTTGGTGTGCTATGAGTTTTCCGGACAATTCTTCGATTTTCGCTACGTGTAGCTCTCCCGCTAACAACATCTGCACGAATAATATTCTATTCGTAATAACCATCCACCTTCATGCAGCCCTACAGGGAATCGCATCTTACAGGTATCCAAAAGGTAAAATGGCTGTCGTTTTCTTCTCCTCGGCTTGCTAAACTTCAAAGGTATAAATTAAACAGTAACATGCTTGTTAGAATAAAAATCACGCGCTTTGGGAGAACCTTTAACAGTGTCTTTATTGGCGCGGAAGTCGCGTGTTTGTTGACATCTTCGACGCCCACGCGACTGACATTTAAATCATTTTCATATGTAACAGGGATGGAATTATTTCTTAATTTGCTTTTGCGTACTTTATTTTCTTCTGGAAGCACATTTATTTGATGATTAGTATATCTTGTATTGACAATACTGAAACTAATTTTTCTAGTAATTCAGGCATTCCGCAAAGAAATAGGAACCATATTTAGAATAATATTTTTTCCAATACAAATATACACTGATTAACCAAATCATATATCTTGAGTTATATACTGCTGTTTGTAGAAAATGCAACACCATGAAAGAATCATCAGAATCAAATGAAATTTAATGCAGAAACGACTTGTACTGATACAAATAAATGATGAAATTTTCAAAACAAAAGAAACAAATTAAGCGTCCGAAATCAGTATTTGGTGCAGCCACCATGCGCTGCAATAAGTGCTGCTATACGACGTGGCATGGAGTCAAACAGATGTTGAATATCTGCTTGAGGAAGAGAATTCCATATCGCTTGTATGCGCAACCAAAGTTCGTCTTTGGAAACTGCAGGACGCGGATCACGAGCGAGACGCCGACCAACCATATCCCACACGTGCTCAATAGGCGACATATCCGGTGAATAAGCAGGCCAAGGAAGAAGTTGCATGCGTTGTGCTGAACAGAAGTCTCGAACAGTCCGCGCAACATGTGGGCGTGCATTATCCTGCTGAAAGATAGCTCCAGGGATGCCTTGAAGGAAAGGAACGACTTCGGGCTGTAGCACTTCACGGACGTACCTGTTGCTATTGAGATTACCCTCAATTCGTATCAAATTGGATCGTCCATGATACGAAATCGCACCCCAGACCATAACTCCGGGTGTTCGACCACTATGTCGTTCAATAATACACTCAGGAAGGCAGCGTTGACCGGCATAACGTCTAACACGAACACGGCCATCATGGGTCCACAAATTGAAGCGTGATTCATCTGAAAAGACAACTTGGTGCCAATCAGCTCGCCTGTCTCTGTGCTCAAGAGCCCACTGCCGACGCAGCCGTCGATGATTCGCCGTGAGGGGAATCCTGTATAAAGGCACCCTTGCACGCAATCCACGGCGCAGCAGACGACGACGAATTGACGAAGCCGACAATTGTACACCTGAAGCAGTAGACCAACGTGCTGCCAGCTGCCTGGAGGAAGCTGTGCGATCATTCACCGCCATGCGGAGCAGGTGTCGATCATCGCGCTCTGACGTCACCTTCTGTCGTCCAGTGCCTGTTTTTCGAGTTGTTCGGTGCTCGTCGGTCCACTGCTTCCAAACTCGCATCACTGTGGAACTGTTCCGCTGCATACGAGCTGCTATTGCGCGATAGGAAAATCCTCCTTCTCGAAGGCCGATTATCCTCCCTCGTTCAAACTCCGTAAGTTGCTTGAATTTCTTATTCTTCCGTCGTGGAGGCATACTCAGGTCTCACTAAACGTTTGCCACTAACAAATAATCATAGACTTTTTTCAACGTCCCGCTACAGCACTTTATTTATACGCTTTCAGCATCAATTCAGAGGGCGCTGCGCGCGCCGCGCACGCGCGATGGCTCTGAAACTTTATTAATTTGCATAATATCCTATAATTGACATTTGCTGCGAATTTCATTTGATTCTGATGATTCCTTCATGGTGTTGCATTTTCTACAAACAGCAGTTTATGTAAGGTGAACAGACGTCCCACTTTTAGCGGGACAGACCCGATTTTTAAAAATTTATCCCGCCTCCCGCGGGGTCTTAAAAATGTCCCGATTCTTGGAAAAAAAGCACGATAAGCTAGGGAACGGTAGGAGTACAGGAAGGGTATATACGGTTTTCGGCTTCCATGTAGTTATTCCACCAGGATATGATCTTTATATTATTTTTGTAAATTTTAATTTGTTGAACTTTAATAATAAAAAAAAATTGTTGAGAATTGATTATCAGGAACTACTTATCAAAGTTCACCTGATCAGTTGCTAGAATACGACTATCATTGTTTGGACTTAATGAACAGTGGCATTTTTCGGCATTGGCATGTATTTTGTAGCTGTAAAATAAAGAGAGAATCTCCCGTTTTGTACAATTCCACAGATTTTATTCTTATGGGCGATATGTTCCGCAAGCGATCTAGCATCATTTGGAACATTGTTGCAAAGGAATTATATCTTATACAAAAATTGGAAACGGAGGGAAATTTTAGAGAGAAGAAAGGACAATATGTGAGAAGTTTGTTGGTAGTCTAAGAAGAAACGCCTTCGCATAATTAGTTTTGAAACGGTCTCTCATGTTTTACACATCGTACTGCGTGCTAGTGCCAGTTAAACAAGTGATATCAGCAAATCAGCTATTCAGATGATTTAGGTAAATAATTTATTTAGGTGCCAAAGGTAGGTATTTTTTGAGTACCAGAATTTTAATCAAGCCCCCCCCCCCTCCTGTCAATGGTGTCCCACTTTTCGAATGTTAAAATCTGGTCACCTTAGTTATATGCTTAGGTTTGAAGACAGTCAAATAAAAATAATATGCCTATTTAATAAAATATGTAGAACGGAAACGAATTTTATGTGCATAATGCACTAAACTAGATTTTCGTCCTGTTTTCGTCTGTTGTTTTGTGTTTAGGAACAAATAAAAAATAGTATCTAACCTCACACACAAATCGCTTTTCTCTTTCCTTTCCACTCCTTTGATTTAGAGGGCAGTTTTTCGAATTAGAAGAATTGTTCTGAGTGTTTTTATTTTCTCTCACCAATCACGAATGGCAGTTGGAGGATTTTGTTAGAGATGGAATTAGAAGAGGTCAAGTTCCCGGAGTTGTTTCCGGTGGAAGTGGCGCTCCTGTTTACGGTGAATTTTATTTCCCGTCCACGTCCTAACATCCGGCGACATTCCATTAACCGAGCAAATGAAGTTGCCTGAACGAAAGTAGCGTTTGTAAAAAACAAATAAATGAAATAAATGATTGTTTTTGCTCTTGCTTCGAGGGAATGAAACGGGCGATTTTGGATGTTATAGATTGAATGAAGTAAGAGATGATCTAAAGCAAAAATGTTATAGTTTTTCTGGGTTTTTATTCAGCAAGATATTTATTTTAGGTATTTAAAGTAAATTAGCTTAAATGCAGCATTATTAGTAATATATATATATATATGTATAGATTTTAATATTTTATCTACTATATATATAAGAGCCAACAATCTTATAAATAAAATCTCAAAAATATATCATCTTATTAAAGTATAAGAACCAAGGAGAAATAAATTACTGTTAGGGCTAAGTTTGAATTCACATCTGCATGAACTGAAGCAATGGTAATTATTGTACCACTTGACAAAAATGCGTTTTTAAATTTTCTGGATTTGATTTAGTAAGATATGTAACACGAACCCTGAAAATGATACTTGCTTAAATAAATATTTATTAATAGTAATGTTTTATTTTAAAACTTTTTACGCTGTTGATTGCCAGTTATATTAGAAAATCCCAAAAATATGTCCTTAACAGGAAAATGTAAGAATAGTACAAAATTAATTATTGATGACGCTATGTTCGGCTTCGCATCTGGGAGAATTGGCGCCCAGGGGACTCTTGTTTCATGTAACAAAAAACTGTTTCCCACCCCCTGGATTTATTTTGGTACGATGGCATAAGTCTAGGGTCTAAATGCAATTAGCTTAATAAATATTATTCATTAGTAATATATTTCATTTTTAAACTTTTTGCCATTGAGAAAAACAAATTTTCACAAGAAATCTTTGAAACTAATTCTTACAATTTCATTTTAATTAAATTGTAAGGATCGCCTAAGATTAATTATTGTTAAGACGCAATGTTTGGCTTTCCATCTGCTTAAATTGGCATATTGGCGATTCTTGTGTCATATGATCAAATATGTAATTTTAGTTAAACGCCAAGTTTGGCTTCACATCTATTTGATTGCTCTTCGGCGGCTGTTATAGTGATATATATATATATATATATATATATATATATATATATATATATATA
>BMAW01109644.1:0-101166 GCA_019974015.1 Nephila pilipes | reverse complement strand
TGATTCTGACAAGAGTTTAAATATTCATAGCTGGAATAAAAAAAAATTGAATATCCCAGTTTTCCTTTTCATTTGACTGAGAATGTAGTGAATATACATTATCAAACTTTTAGAAGATAATGAATCAATTAATAACTATCGGTGGTTATAACTTTTCAGGCAGTTTTAAATGAAGAAGTGAAAAAAAAACTGATTTATCTTATTTGAACAAGTATAAGAAGTCCTTTTTTAGCTTTCAATTTGGAAACTATTTCTATTTAACTAGGTATCGCAAATGCGTCAGATAGACATATCACCTCACCTATAAGAGTAGATCGCCGATGACGACAATGGAAAAACTTTCCAAATGACTCTCATTTCGACAAGGAATGTATACATAATGCATTAATGTCTGGCAAAAGAGGTTTCCCTAAATATCCTTCAGAAAATCCATCAACAGCAAATAGACCCTAGGAAAAGGGTTTTTATCAATACTCTCTCCCTCTCTCAAGTTACAACTGAGATAGAAATAAAATTACCAAATAATTAGTACGACAGGAAATTCCTTTTTTTCTTGGATGTCGAAGGTGCTGCTAAATACTCATCAAATAAGCTGTCTCCGCACTTACAGAGAGGTTTTGAAAAGGCCCGTCACTGTACTGAAACCAACCGGCCGCGAATGGGCGAAAACAAAAACGTCAAACATTTTTTTTGCTATCAAATTTTACTCCAATTCATAAGTAAAGATATTATTTTTATTTCCTCATCAAATTCCAAATTATCCTTTTATTTATTGGATCCCGCACTCATAAAATTTGTTTAATCCGCTTTCCCACGATCGTAAATCTGATAAAAGAATCCCTATTCGACTCTCTGACTGTAGTTGGAATTCCCTAGAATCCCTAATCCTGTACTCTGTGTTCTATTACGTCAGTTGGGGAAAAATCCCTAAATAAACTTCGATGTACAGCGAAAAAAAGGCTCTCCTCTCCTCTGACCTCTGCTATAATTTTCATATAGTGTTTCGCTTCAGCCTTGGTGGCCGAAGGCGGGCTAAGTTCATCAGAACGTAACGCTCTCTCTGACAGAATCAATAAATAATATTTTTATGAGAAAAAGGGACTGTTTATTTCAGCCATGCATTCTGAATGTTTAATTAATGTTAGAGCAAACTTTTAATATTTTTCATATATATATATTCCTTCGCAAAGATACATTTCCCCCTCATATCTCCCTTCTTTTCTGCATGTTAACCACCATCCATCATTTTCCACCATAACAAAAATACAACCTTATATCTATATTTTTTTGACATACTTTTTGTCCAAAAAAACACATTTATTAAAGGACACGAGTTACTAGGGCATGGATTGAAAATAAAATTTGATGCAAACGGAAATTCCATCTATAAGATGTGATTCCTCAATCTTGACTCATTCTTATTCTGTTCCTCGCAATATCTTTACAGCACATGTTGATTGAAAGACTTTGTGGAACATTCTTTCAATTCAGTGGTCTACTCAGTGGCCGTAAGTGGTAAAAGAGAATCGATTGGTCAAGCAGTCATAGTGTTTTTGTCACTTTTTGTTTCTTTCTACCTATAATAGCAAATGAAGAGTCGCTCGCAATGGATAAAGAGTGAAAGGTAGGAAATCTGAATTACATTTCAGCATTTTTTAATATTAAAACTTGTGACTCTAGTAAGGGAACTTCACGTGAGTTCTTTAATAATTAATAGCTTTTTTTATAGCAAACGCTAGTTATTTAGAAGTTAAGAACAGAATTGATGTGAAACAGAATACCTATATTATCAGGGTATTTTGCTCTTTTGGGGCAAGTTGTATTCAGTGAAATAGATATCAAATTTCTATTGATAATCATTTATTTTCAATTAATTTAAACATCGTGGATTATATTACAGAAAAGTTTATCACTTGCTGTATTTATAATCTTACGATCTATTTAGTTTTCTTTGATGTCGAAATTAACATTTTTTTTTTACCAGGTGCTAGTTGCACACTAAAATAATTATTAATTTATTATAAATTGATTTTTTTTGTTTAGTTTTTATTTACGTCACATTAGATGCAACCCTAGGACTATTGGCGATGGACCTCGTAATTTTTAACCTCGGTCAAGTGACGACGACGACTACTGAGCAGGGTGCCTAGATCTATTTTTAAAGACAGTTTCGATTCGGCAGTTGATCTATATTATATTTAGGAGTGAGAAGATCTTCATTGTTATCCAGTACAACCAATTAAAAAATGGAATTTTTCTAAAAAAATATTCTTGAATATTGATAAATTTTTCTGATTTCAACCACAAATTACTTGAAATAAAAATGTCACATAATTATATTGCCCTTTTTATTATATAATAGTTGGTTTACCCGTTCTTCGCAAGGATGAATTGAGAAATGGAGCATTCCAGATGGAAGGATAAAAGTTTTTTTTAATGAGAACTGCCTTTTAAATATATAATTTTAATTGAAGAGTTGGTAGGTTTTATTAACGTCCCACTAGAAGCAACATAGAGCTTTGGCGACGGACCTCATAATTTTGAACCGTGGTCAATGACGAGGACATCACCTGAGCTGGCACCCCCTTCCTAACTTCCGCAACACGCCAACGAGAGGACTTTGGGCCCTGACAGGTTTAATGTGCATCAGCCCGGCTAAACGGTGGGTCTTTGGTAACCAAGGATCGAACCCGAGACTGAGCGAAAACCACCGGCCACGAATCCGAAACCAAGACCACTAGACCACCACGGCCTTATTATAAATTGAAGAATATGTCAAAAAAATAACCCATTAATTTTCAATAAATGAATAATAAATCGCAAAAATTTGATCATAACAAATAAGGTTTTGAAAACTCTATCTTATGTCAATTCATCGCTTTTTAATTTATTATCAATGCTTATGGTAAGTCTTAGAGTATCTCTAAGTCATTCGTTCATTGGCACGCGTTCACTAAATAGGAGTTAGTAATATTGCTTTCTTATTAGTACATTTTAGCACGATTGATAATTGAGAGCTTTGCTTACATGATAACCATATTCTGTTGAGTTACTTGCAGTGAGTAGCTATAGTTCCGTCTCTCACTTTCATAAATAAGTGGTAGATGTTACGTATTTTTAAAGCCATTTTCGAATTCATAGTAATCGAATTAACCCTAGATTCCTAGACATGCATTGGAGATTTACTATTCGTAAACATTCGTCTCTCAGACGAGAATATTATATTGATGCTTTTTATTTTATAGAACACGAGGAGCAATAAAACACACTTTAAATCCGAAAAGCTGTATATTAATCATTAATTTTCTTAAAGGAAAATGAACACGGTCATATTTACAGTGAAAAGGTTTATTAAAATGATCCATTTACTTGTTTGCTTCATTTTATGCCTTCAGAATGATAAATGAAAAAATAAGTATATAGTTACACCGTATACGAAAAACTGTCTAATAAAGGAATAATATTAGTTTCTATCCACCTTAAATAACACTCAACTTCACGAAGAAATAACAATTTCAAATAATCACACCCGTTCTACGATCGCAATACTCTTCAAAAACAATCGTCTGCTAGACGGCCTACTCAATGTAACTCCATTAGCATTATTCACTCTGACATGCGCAATACTAATTATTGAACAATGTAGATGTTACGTAGAAGTTCATCTTTTTATCTCTTTCACTTTTAAAATTACAAAGTGTATATGTATTTTGCGCGGTCTGAGAGACGAATGTTTATGAATCTAGGGTTAATGAGGAGCTGTCAAACAAATTCTTGACCCTTAAAATAGTCAAAATTTGTTGCTTAGTGTTTTTACAATGGCCGTGGACACTTATGTTCTCGTAAAAGCATAGGAGGTTTCTACTGATCAATTCTTCTGAATTCTTGTAGGTAAGGAATAAATAGCAATGCCTCCTCAAACTCGCGGGATGCAATTGTTTCAGTTGGTTAAGTAGCCGGAATTATTATTTCAGTTATTGATCCCTGGCTATATATCCTTGACCCGGAAAGAAAATGATTTTTTTAAGGATGTGGCGTTCCATGCAGGTGTGTTTCGGTTTCTTAGGTGATCCCGCATCTGGAAAATTTTAACTCTTAAGTTCATGCGAAGCAGAATATCGCTAGACATTTTCCAAGGTCCACGATTGCATTTTATCAGGGATATTTATTGCCATGTAAAGATGTCCCACAAATGAACTTGTTGATTAAGAGTGGTCGTGCAATATATTTTTACATTTTTTCTAGAATTAATTAAATTTTTTAACTTCGGTTCTTTGGATTGTGGTATCGTGTTTTTTGACAATGGAAAATACTTCTGTGCATTGCGGAGTTGATTGCTAACCACATTGTTATCCTTCGAATTTAACTACAGCTCCGTCATGTAATCCTAAACTTTTATGAAAATTAAATTTTTTTGCACAGATGTTTCTCGAAATATTGAGACTAAAGACCCAATCACGAATAGTTGTGTACGGAATACAGCTTACATACTAATATTTATCGTACTTTTAGTTAAGTATTTTATATGATGATCTCATCCGTTTTTTAATCTGATACTCGTCTATTAAACAAAACTGAATGTGTACGAAACAACATAAATTTGTCAACTTGGGTGAGGTGGCCATGATGTACCTCTGGCTAACCTCTAAGTTGCAACTGACAATGACAGGAGTAAAAAGCGCCTAATAAATGTCCATTCAAGGCATTTCCTTCTGGCTTGGTTGTCTAAAGCAAACAAGAAAGTTGTCTTCACTTCCGAAAATAGGCAGTATCATCCAAAATTGGTGACCACAGACTCCACCACCCTCTTCTACAAGTCGTAAATGACACTGACAAGATCAAAATAGCGACTAATAATTGCACAGACTAGAATTTCCTTTTTGGTTTGTTTGTCTAAGCGTAGCAAAGTCGTTCTCCTGATAAAATATGTTGGACTCCAAAATAGGAAGCTCGAATCACCTCACACATCAAGTTCAACTGACGTTCACCCAACTGGTGAAAAACACTTAACATACTATACCTGTATTACTTCCGATGTCAATATAACATACGCCTGCCGAGGGCTTAACAAAAGATTATTTTAATGGAGTAAAGTTGTATTCTTTTAATTTTTAAAATAATGCTAGTTGTAATGAATAGTTTATTTTCATTTATTTGTTTATCAGTATCTTATAAATTATTTAATTAATACTTTGTTATTATTTCATTTAAATAATGGCGCACACAAACATCGCCTTTTCCAGAACAAAGTTTGTAATATTAATTTAATTTAAATATTATTGCATGGTCTTTGTTGAAAGTGCGTGTTTTATTTACAATAATTCTTACATATATTAAACGCTTAAAATTATTTGCATTAGCACTAGCTCCTATCATTAAAAAATTATGGATTGTTAGGAGATTCAATATAAAAAATATATAAAAAAAACTTTGGTTTATTCTAAATTTCCAACTGCGCAAACAATTTTTTTCTGTACTCGAGTTTAATTACATGAAGATTCTTATCATTTATTTATTAAAACTGCAAAATAAAAAAAAAAAATGTTGATCAAGAAATCTTGATAATTAAACGCAGACCGCCTTCTTGTCTACATCATTGATATCAACTTACATACACCATATTAAATTAGTCCCAGTTGAAAATTTACTTACGAAGAGGAAATAAAGTGTCCAGGATACAGATTTGTTCAGGATTTCGCTGTTTCAGGATCGAGTACAGCCAAGTCTCCTAAAACATGATTAATTCGAACCTCGTTCTACGGAAACCATGTTATAAGAAACTTAGAAATTATTCAGCTCAGAAAATGCATTCTATGGAAGTTGTGTTATGAGAATTATGGAAATTACGCAAATCAGATTTATTTGTTCCATATTGAATGGAAACAGCGTGATAAAATAACTCAGAATTAATACAAGTTAAATGAATTTGAAAATTATTGATGATAACTTTTAGTTTTCTATGCATTCTTATTACTAATCGCCCATTTTCGTGCCAGAAATAATATCTTGATGGTATTTTCATAGAGTTTATTTTTCAACGATAAACTTAATAAAAAAATGACAATTCTGCTGCAGAGGATAAGGAGTTGCAGTTTATTTTCATTCAAATAATTTTAAATAACAGGAGACAAATTCCGAGAAAACATTTTATATCGGTTGCAGGTCTGGAGCAGCCGATAGCGAACAACACCAAAAAAGGCTTCTGGAAAGCTAGCATATAACATTGAGAAAAAAAAATAATAATTTCTTTTTATATCAGTATACCACGTGGTTTTTACTTATGAGTGGCAGCTAGCTCCACCCACGAAGACCACGTGATTACACGAATTCTCAACAGTATTTATGCCGCGTTATGTAGAATCTCAGAAATAAATAAACTTGTATGATTCAGACTTTTATAAAAACTGCATTCTCAAAGTATCAAGTTGTGATTGATACGGGTAACAAATAAAATTTTACATGATGGAAAAAACAATGAAAATGGTAGATTTTTACGTATTTGAATTTAGCTTTAGGAATGTAATATATATTTCATACGATGATATTATAAAATAAAATTATATTAAAATGAAAGCAACAGTTTTATTTTTTATTCTTCCAATTATTAATATTATTGTTTATTTTAAGTACGAATTGTAAATTCATTCAAATTTAACGATTTTACAGCAGACGATATTTTTTCTCCATCATTCAAACGATTTAAAATTTGGATTTTCTTCACCAAAGATATTTTTCTTTTTAACTGTTTTTTTTTATTTATATCAGCCATTGTGAAAACCTATGGATAATTACTTTTCAAGTAAATATTAGGGATAATAAAAAAAATATTTACCTAGATGGTCTGTAATGTTATACAATTTCAATAACGTAAATTTTTTAAAAAATTATTATCCATACATCGGTGTGAAAAAATATAAATAATATTTTAAAATAAATTAAAAGAGAGTAATGCTTTATTGTGTGTTTACTCCTTTTTAGGGAAATTCCCTGATAACTAGAATTGATAACTACTAAAATTTAATACTTTTATCAAGTGCTGCCATTGATAAATTTTTCGAGCTATTTGAGTGATTGGAATGTTCTTGTATGAAAAAAGTGTTTTTGAAGAACTGTCGTAATTTTTACTCTACGTTTAATGGATATCGTGTTATAATAACAAACAGTTTTTTTTATAGGAGATTAGGAGAAGAGATTTTATTATCGATTTGACCTTCAATAAGATTTTATTAGAGACTGACATTATAGGAGATTTGACTGTACTCTAGCTAGTATTGTATAAAATAATCCGTATTTGGTGTTTGTCTCAAGACATTCAAAGTAAAATATTGAAAGCTAATTTTTAAAAAAAATACCACTTTTTATTACTTTTAAGTATTATTTTATCACTTCTTACGATGGATGCTGTGATTTCATTCATTGTAATCATTGTTTGCATTTTAATCATTCCCAAAATATTTTGTTAAGTTGCAACAAATGACAAATCAGGGACATTGTTTGTTCTATAAAAAATGAACTGAACAATTATAAATAAACATGTTAGTTTCTCTCACTCTTTTTATCAAGTTAACGCGAATCCGTCGCTTTCGTTTTCTCCGAGACAAAACTTATCTTTCTTTCCACAACTTTCCTCCCTCGACTTCATTTAGCCCGTTAATGGAACGACTCCGAACTCTAGAACGTGGACGGGAAATAAAATTTGGCGTAAACGGGAACTACTTCCACAGGAAATAACACTAGGAACCCCAATCCCCTTCTAGTTCCTTCCATAACAATATCTTCGAAATGCTCCCGTAATTGTTGATGGAAGGACCTCAGAGCGTTCTTCTAATTCGGAGAACTACCCTCTAAACCAGCGTAGCGTAAGAATAAAAGAGGATCAATTAGTTAGACTTGGTTTGTGTCATTTTTATCTCTTTCTTTCTTGTATCCAGGCAAAAAGCGGGCGCAAATGAAGTGTTGCGAAGAAAATGGATTGGGAGGGGATATAGTCCCCAAACTCAATTATGTACCAGAACTTTTATTAAGGAAAGCACTCGATTCTCTGTAACAGGGCACGTTCTTTAACGTGTGTGCTTTAGGCATTTAAGAGCTTTGTTATAGGAAACAAATTTACTGTCAAGCAGTTGTGATTATATTTGAATTGGAGATTAAGTTGCACCTCTTAATTGATTTAAGACTATCCATACGTATGACCACAATAAACAAAGAAATAAAAACAGTAATTACAGAAATATATCGCATTTGTTTGATCAAACGATGTACTTTTACATCGAAAAATTGATTTAAAAACTTTTATTAGTTACAAATTAGGAAACTCTTTAGAAATACGAAGTCTATTGGCGACAGACAGTGAAATGACGGAGACAACACCTGAGCTATGTCTCCAAATCCACGCCATCCCAACGAGAACACATTGGAGTGCAATATATTTAACATGCGTCAGCCTTACTAGGAGACGGTTCCTCAGTGGCCCCAGGACTCGAACCTATGACACGATGAAAATAACGCCCGCCGTGAATTTGGGATGAGGACAACTCGGTTATCGTGGACACATCAATAACAGAAAGTATTATTTATGAATTTTATTTTTTTTTTAAATTTAATTAAATAATTATTATAAACATAAAGCACAATTTCATAGAAGTCAATATATAATTAAACGAAATTGAGTTTTCAAAGATTCACAGTACTGTAGGTAATATTTGCTTTATTTTTGAACTTACATATATTATATCCCCGATTGATTGTTTATTAACGTAGAGTCTACAGGAAGGTTTTGATGACAGATTTTGTAATTTTGAGCTTAGATGAGAATGTCACCTTGTGACGACATAACATTTCTATTCCTCTTGTGCCATATCTAAACTCAATGTACTACTAATAATAAGTCATTCAAGAAGATGTTAGACAGGTTTCTCACACTATATTTATATTTCACAACTTAGTACTAAAACGACAAATGAACACCGACTCTCCCAAAATATCGCTTGTTTCACTAATATCAAATTAACGGAGTCTTATCAACAGAGTAAAGTTAGGCTGTCGCGACTTCTAGGCTCCGCTATGCCGACGACAATTTGTAGCAATTCTTGACCCCGTCTTGGGCTAGAAATAACTGTTAAACGCTAGAGTAACTCGACCTCTTCTTCGACTATAGAACCACTGTTTAAACGCTAGAGTAACTCGACCTCTTCTTCGACTGTAGATTCACTGTTTAAACGCTAGAGTAACTCGACCTCTATCGTGTGTCCCTCGCTTCACTTTATTTCTATCCGCCCCTAATTTAAATACTCGCATTTCATTTTTAGTTAGGAAAAAGTTTTTTTATTTTTAGCAATCAATCTTAATTAAAAGTCTCCAAGGTTAGTTAAGAGAAAACCGTGAATATCCCAACGTCATAACCTCAGTCGGTATCCTCCACTTTCCAAACTTCCATACTATTCCAACGTGAGGATATTGAACATCGACAGAATGAACGTGCATCAACCCACCCCTTCGCTCTACTACGGTCTTAAATGAATCAGTATTCGAACCCATCCTTCATAATCTTCCACTGAAACCACGGCATGAGTGTTATGAGAATAATAGTTAGATCCCATGCTATCAGTTTTAGGTTGATTATTTTGCTGGAAATTCATATACAATGATGATTCAGTGTATTTTCGTAATGCAAATGTATATTTAATATGTAGATTATACTAATGGTTAAATATATGGTGTTTACAACAGGATTCAACATAATATACAAGTTCAAAGAGCTACTGTTACAAAACTAAAAAAAAAAAAAAAAATGTTTTTGACAAATTAAGTTTAAGAAAATATTTTAAATTTGAAAAATAATCTTAAATTTTGAATTAGACCGTACCATCGGGCCGCGGTAGCCTAGTGGTCAATGTTGTGGACTCGCGACGGCGGTTTTCGTTCAGTCGCGGGTTCGATCCTTGGCCGCCAAAGACCCGCCGTGTAGGCGGGGCTGATGCACGTTAAATCTGTTCGGGGCCCAAAGTCCTCCCATTGGCGTGGTGTGGAAGTTAGGAGAGGGGGTGCCAGCTCAGGTGTCGTCCTCGTCACTTGAGCGTGGTTCAAAATTACGAGGTCCGTCGCCAATAGCCCTCGTGTTGCTTCTAGTGCGACGTTAATAAAAACTAAAACTAAAAAGACCATACCATCAGTTGATACCACAAACGATATCCAGTTGATAACATGACGCGTTCCACATTTATTAAGCAGTACAAAGATTTACGATTAATTGGTTCTTTCTAATGTCGTACATAGAAGCAACATGAGGGCTGTTGGCGACGAACCTTGTAGTTTTGAATCTCGATTAAGGGACAAGGACAACACCTGAGCCGGTAAATCTGGTTAATAGGTCAGGCAAATATAGACAATATAGGCGTTCAAGCTTCAAGGATAATATAGGCATGCAAGCTTCAAAGTCTTTGCATCTTTTTGAAAATTCCTCCTCAAGTGCTTCAACGTAGGTATGAAATCCATCTATGTTTATAGTAGATGTATTTGCAAGCGCCTTAACATTTGAGAAGTGTTTGTATGTACTAGTATTAATATTACGGGAATATATATTTACCTTTATAGCATAGCTTTTTCAATATTCAAAATAGTCAAGCGCTGTTTGTTCCTTTCCGTACAATCCCAAGTTTAGTTCATTAAGATGTCCAATTAAATATCAGAAACATCAAGTCGCATAACCCTTCTTTATCTTTTAGTTTGGGAAAATGTTGTTCCTTCCCATTATGAAAAACTGTAATATATTCCATGCATGGTTGATAACTAAAAAAAATAAATTGTATCCGTTTAATATAATCGAATTCTACCGAATTGTGGTCTTTTACACCTTCAGTAGAAGAAAAAGATAGTGCATTTTCGTTTTTTTTTTTTCTGATATAATTTTCCACCTTCTTCCATCTCTGTAGTATTTATATCAATGATTAATAATACTAGATTAAATTTAATCGAATTAATCCTTAATTGTGATCCTTTACATCTACATGAAAAAGTGAATTAATACATATTTAATTATTTCTGATAATGTTTTTCTACTTCAACTGATTCTATAACATTTACATCAATAATTATGATACCTTTAATATATAATCAAATTCCGACTAAATTATGGTCTCTTATATCTTCATCAAGAAAGAGAGATAATTCAATCTCGTGTCTTTAATTTTGAAAACACTTTCCACCCTCATTTGCTTGAATAACATTTACATCAATAATTACAAGACAACATTTACATCATATTTCCATTTAATGTAATTGAATTCAGCCTTAATTGTGGTCCTTTTACACCTTCACCACACACACACACAAAACAGAAAAAGAAATCAATCATGTTTCTTTCTTTCTGATAATACTTTCCTGCCGCAACTTCATTTAGTCTGTTAATGGAACGTCGCTGGATGTTAGGACGTGAAGGGAAAATAAAACTCGGCGCAAACGAGAACTGCGGGCACCGGAAATAACTCCAGGAATTCTACCCCTGCTAATTTCATCCCTAACAATATCTTCCAACCGTTTTCGTTACTCTTGATGGAAAGTCCATGGGACTCTCCTCTAATTCGAACACGAACATGAATAGCGGAAGAGAGGGAAAAAATGACTGAAGTGGTTAGGTTTAGTTAAGCGTCTTTTTCATTTTTTATATTGCCTGTTTTCCCCAGACACAATACAAGCGTAAATGAAGTGTTGTGCCAAAATGGATTAGGAAGGGAACGGGACCACCTAATCCAACTATGTTCTAGTACTTTTATTAAGGAAAGCACTTTACTATTCGCACACAGGCTCGAGTTCGTATTTCCAGAGGTATGCTTTAGGGAATAAGCACATCGTAGTTATTAAATAGTAATGTTAAGATTTCTACGAATGCTTCCTTCCATAAACGAATTGTTTGTTTAGAGATTAATATAAAGTTGTAATCATTTATTGTTATTTCGTAAATTATTTTTGATTAATCTTCAATGCGGTACTTCTGGTATTCCTCTTTTGTGTAATATTCTTGCATTAGTTTCTGTTGGGCTACAATACCTTACCTATTTTATGATTTTTAATTAGTTAATTGTGAATGTTCTATGGAAAGGATAGTAGCATGATCAGTATACGTAACTGATGAAAATTAAATGGAATGATTTATATATATGTGTGTGCGTGTGTTTTTTACTGGAAATTTGCAACTGAAGATAACTTATTATTTAAAGATAATTTATAATTAAAGGAAATTAAAATTGTATTGATTGTTTCTTTCAAAACGATAAGAAAGTTTCATTTTTTAGACTTTTTATGGTTTGCATTTTGATTTTTAGCATTTCTTTTAAAAAATATCTTAACTTTTTTTACAGTTATGTTGGATAAATAATACTAATTGGATAATTAACACAATTTTTGGCTCTTTACATAAATATCGGGAGTGTTTATGTAATAATTAAGGTTATATTAATTATTCAACTAGTGTTATAAATTGATTAATATATGTTTTACTTTAAGGAAACTAAACCGGAAAGAAACCTAAGACTTTGATTTAGATACAATATCATATATGAACCATATATTAAAATTATGAAATACATTTGTACAAGAAAATGATTATTGAAGGATGACATAAGTAAAATTTTGGTTTTTTTTTTTTTATAACTAAACAACATTTATCTTTCACAAAAGGAAATAAACTCATTTTGAGCTTTCGTAGAATTTTGCTGAAAAGGTTTTAATAAATAAATAGGGACTTTTATTAAAACCTTTTTTAAAGGAGGTTTCCAAATATCAAACGAATGTCTCTAATATTTAACGATAAGAAAATTCTACTCCATACTTCTCAAAGCGATAGATAATGTTTTGAATTATAAATATATATATATTTGAAGAATATAGAATTATCATAAAAATTCAAATTTTGAAATAAACGTATAAATAACTGATTTAAAACACATTTTTTTCCTCAAAAAAAATTTGGATTATTGATGTGAGATATGAATCCAAAGTCCGAAATCTCAAATTTTAATGTGATTACTTATATTAGTTAAGGAAATGTTCAAGGTTAAACTTACAATCCTAAATTTATAGGCGTTAAGAGGCCTATTATTAATTTACTTTCTTTAGTTATCCATCACGTTGTCATACAGTGTTCGAAAAAAAAAGAATAGTATAATCTGCTTTTGTTTTGAAAAATCAAAATTAATTTCAAATATTTTTTGCTTTAATTAGTGTAGAATGAAATAGCAAAATTTTTAAATATAAAAACAAATCAAATAAACGTCATTAAAAGTTTCTAAACGAATCAAGCATAACCTTATTTGCGAAAAGTTCACTTGCTCATAATAATCTGTCATCCTGCCATCTAACTATTTTTTTCTGAATTACTCTGAAACCAATGATCGTATTCAAATGAAATTAAAAAGAAGACTGATAAAGGTATTCTTTTCATAATTCAGCATAGAAGAATTGGACACTTTAATCAGGAAATTCTTTTGAAATTAATGAACTATGCTAATCAAGCCAATCATTTAATTTATTAACAGCATTGTTAAGTATCTTTTAATTATCTGGAATGATAATAATTTTGCCCACCTGTGATGAGAGTTTCAAAAATAATTTAAGATATTCTGTGGTATATATTCCATTCATTATTTATAACTCTACAGCCATTTTTAAGTCTAATTAAATAGTCAATAAGTTCAAAACTCAAAGATACGTTAGAAAAAGACAACGCTGTTTATAATATCCAAGATAAACATTCTCTTTCGAATTCCTTTTAACTCAGTTAATCCTAGTTTGTATTCTAATTATAAAGTCTTAGCTTATCAAATCACTTCTTCCAATTTAAGCACACCTCGATTATAGCAGATTTACTTCGAACATAAATGATTAACAATGATGATTCAATCCAATTTATACATCTATCAACCTGCAGTTGTCCTCAATCTCCCTTTTCTTTCTTTTCAATTCTATTTGACTTATATATAACTACTCTAATTCAATTAGTGACACTTCTTATCTTCTTCTAAATTACCTGATCACACGTTTCATTTTGGTGAGGAAGAAATTTTACGCAATTCAAATTATCAAAAACACTCTGAGGTTAGTGAAGAGAAAAGGGCAAATAGCCCAACGTCACAACCTTGTTCTTTTTTTAATGTATGTACAGTCATGAAAACAGGATAATATTTTTTTTTAAAGTATTATACTTTTATTCCTTAAGTATCGTACTTATCAGAAACAGTGGTCACACATGTTAAATATGTAACAGGAACAAAATTTATTTTTTAATACAATATTTCAGTAAATTGTTGAAAATAATATGATATTTTACTTTACACCTGTTATGTTATCAGTTGCCATTTGCAGCAAAAACATTTTTAAAAAATGAAAATTTATGAATCATATTAATTTTCTAATAATTTTATTCCTTAACAAAGAAGTATTAATTTTTATCTTTAAATACATAAACCAAAAGAGAACCAAAATATTAGGATCTGTAACTCTTCTGCTGACAAGTGTGTTTCATTCAATCGAAAATGAATGGAATGAATGGGTTTCATTCCTTTGAATAAGAAGAAAACAGACTGATTCCTATTTCCCCCCATTTCTACTTTTAGCCGACGGAACCATTTAGTTCCTTTAATGGAATGGCTCCGGTTGTTAGGACGTGAATGGAAAATAAAATTCGGCGCAAACGGCTTTTCCATCTGCCGGAAATAACTCCAGGAACTTAAATCTTTCTAATTCCTACGTTAACGATATCTACTGAGTGCCTCTGTAATTGTTTGGGGAAAGACCTAAGACCTTTCTTCTAATTCGGAGAACTGCTCACTAAGCCACCGTATCGGGTGAAGAAAGCAGGATCAATTGGCTGTGGTTCCTTTCATCAATGTTTATTCCTCTTCTTGCCCCGGAAGAAAAGCAAATGAAGTGAAGCGCGACAATATGTTTTGATTGGAATATAACTGCATTATTCGTTTTTGTTGAAGCATTTTTACTTAACTATGTGATGATGGTGAAATTTAATGGCGCAAGAGCCAGATGTGACCTTTTTGTACCAAATAAAGCGTACCTGTGATTTAAATGTTTGAATGAGGTAATAATAGTGTTTGTAATGGCGCAAAAGCCAGATGTGGTCACGCTGCACCAAGCAAAGTAAGAAAGTGAGTGTAAAGCTTCGATCCAGACGCGAGAAAAAAATTGAAAAAAAGATAAAAATTTGGTTTACAAGAAGGTGGGACGTGAATAGGGATGTATCGCTAGAGTATCGTGGGCCACGTTATCCATGTGTATATAAGACATTCAACCACATGTGGAAGAAAAAGATCACTAGTGCCCCCCGGGGGTCATGATGCCAATACTTACCTAAAGAAAGTAAAACCCTAAGATTCCCCAAACTGGAAGACTAGTCCACTGATATAATCGCCAGATACCCAGCTACACCCTCAAACACTGGGTACCCATTTTAGTCGTCTCTTATGACAGGCATGAGCTGCAGTGGGACTGTTCTTTCCCATCCGGTCACCGCACGGGTGCAATATTACTTATGATAGTACTGAATTCTAAATAAACTAAATATAAAGTAGATTTTGATCTGAGCTGGCATCTGCCTTTCCAATCTTTCACACCATGCCAATAGGTGGACCTGGATCAGTAACAGATTTATCCGGCATCAGCCCTACTACATAGTGGGTTTATAGTGGCATCGGAAATCTAACACCCGACGAAAACAATGGCGGTCATGGGTTCGCAACTATGAAGACTTGGCTACCATGGCTACGAATATAAGATTGTATTTAGCTCATGAAATAAGTGCTCCGTTGTTGTAAATAATTATTAAATATGATCGAATTTTTTTTTTAAAAAAAAAAAAAATTCTGATATATTACTCGCCAAATTTACACCAATGTTATTTTTTTGTATACATTTCTTTAATATCGAAGTAGTTTTTCCTGTTTATTAGAAAGGAGATTTTTTTGTGATCTTGTATGGTAAAAAGGAGTCGGATATGTTATTGAGCCAATTGCGCACAATTTTCTACTTCTTTAAAATCCCCCCCCCCAAAAAAAGGAGAGTTTTCGAGGGTTCCAAACAAATATCAGTCCAATAATTGTAAGTCGGACAATTCCAAGGATGTTCGAGTGTAGTTCAGAGAAGTTTCTGTTGTGTTACACTTTGTATGTGAGCTCTCGCTTTGGCCTTGAAGAAGTCTATTGCAGATTGCAATGGGACGTCTTTTGGATAGTTATACTGCTTGAACTTTTTCCAAACGTTCACAGATGCATAGTGTTTTAATTAAACTTTGGGAACAAGTGAATGTGACGTCTATAATACCCTATGAATCATGAAAATGGTCTGCGTTAACTTTTCCAGCCTATTAACCTATCGTTTGCTTTCTGCGGAGCATTTTCGTTTTTCGTGAGCCTTACATTAAGGACCTCTTTGTTTCAGGGTGCAATAACTAACTAAATAAACATCTGAAGAATAAAGTAATACCAAACGATTGTTTTACTTAAAATAACTTTTCAACATTACTGTGACAAAAAATAAGCCGCCATTGAAAATGTCTCATGTATTTGATTCATTTTCATAGTTTTTCTCTTTTGTATTCTTCTAATAGGGAGTTAAGAATTTAGTAGAAAACTTTCAAGTTAATATTTATATTTAGTTTTGTTTTCTTATGGTCTTTTATACCGTTGTATGCTGGTCTATATTTTATTTTATTTTTTTGCATTTTTGTAATTGTATCATGGTTCGGTATCTTTTGCTCTTTTGTATTTTGCGTATTATTCTCATTATTATTTTGGCTCTTTGATCGTTGTATGTTGACTTTGTTCTGCTCTTTTGTCTTAGCATGCTGGTTTTCTTTTGCTCTAGTTATTGTCGATATGTGTTGGTTTATCTTGGTTTGTGTGTATTTACAAGTTAACTTGTCTTTGTTGGGCTCTTTTGAATTTGTGTATTAGTTTACCTTTGTACATTGTTTTGCTTTTGTTTTACTTCTGTTTGTTTTTCATTTGTTATTTTGTCGTGATATTCTATTCCACGTTTAATTAATTATATTCATATGATATTTTTTGCTCTTTTATCTTTTTATGCTTTTCTACTTAAGTTTTACCATGAGTATCTTATCTTGACTGCATTTCTTAAAATTAATATTTAGATTTTCTGGATTATTACATAGACACCTTCATCACATTTTACGACTACATTAATAATAAAAATAGAGCTGTTAATGATTAAATTCATATTAGTCCTTTCACTGGAATGTGTGAAAATTAAGGAAGTTTAGTTTCAGCTCATTTGATCGAGGTTTAAAATTACGAGGTCCGTCGACAGTAGTCCTGGTGCTGCTTTGGAGTGTGATGTTAATAAGCAATCACAATCTGTCACAGTTATAATCCAAATGTAAACCTATACACTTCACCATTCACTAAACCATTGCGCAATTTAGAACGACATTATTTCAAGACTGTTCTATCAGCACTATTATTATTGAAAATTACGCATATTCCGGCGTATGACATGCATTTTTAACAAAAAAGATTAAGTTCAAAATTTACGGGTACGCATTATACGACGGATTTAAAAATAAGGAAGCGATGAGCATAAAAAGTAGATTTCTACACGTACCTAAATGTTGTTTATTTTTATATTACTAAGATTATTCTTGTTGAAGCACGATTTCCATTTTCATTCGCAAATTGAACACTTTTGCATTTTAAACCATCGCTATTTTTATTTTGATTGGTAGGACCCACAGTTACTACTAAAAGAATTACTAGATCAACTGTATTTCAACAAAGGCAAATGTGATTCATTATAGCTTTCTATTTTCACTTCAAAATCATGGCTTCAAAGGATTGGAAGAAGGCGAAAAATCTATCTCCTAATTCCAAGAATTCATTCAGATCAGGAAAGCTTGTTTTTACTCTAAATTGTTGCCACACCCTTCCTTTTCTCGAAAATCTAGTATGATATTCTTGTGCACATCTGCACTGAATACAAACCAACCTATTTGCAGAAATATTTATTCCCTCAACTCCTCTCATATTGTTCCCCTTATCGTTTGTCGATATTGTATACCATTGCTCGAAAGCCTGATATAATCCTTCGAACAAATGATTTCAATAGATAAGATAATTGGAGTTCACTTTTTACGCTTTTTGTATTGTGTCATTTAGCATATAATACGCCTTATTTCTGCAAGAAAATTCTACTATTAATTTCTTTTATTCTTGTCACATATTTTTTCTGCTCTTTAAACACATTGTAAGCATTTACTTATCTTTGAATTTCGCAGTTATGTAGTACCTTATTTTATTCGTTCCAACATGCACAGCTAAACCTCACCCTATAGAAAGTTTTCTTTGCCAATAAATTCTGAGTGCAGAAGGGGGTATGATCGTCTCCCGAGAAGCTAGTTTGTAGCTCTGAACCCTTTTGGGTCAGCTCAATCCCCTTGAGCGTTCTGCCAATAGGGCTCGTGATTCCTTCTAAGAGAATGTGGCGTTAAAAACAATCAATCAATACCCATTGTAAATAAAAATAAAATGAGTAATAAAAGAGAGAGAGAGATGAAAATATGAGATTCTGTGACCTTCCTGTGAAGACGCCGAGATTTCCTAGAGCACCGCGGTGAACACTGAAGGGACCAATGCTCTACGAGACTAAACTATTACTTTAAACTGAGTCTTAAAACTAATATATTTCTACAAGCTGCCCTTCTCGCAATATTGAGATACATTATTTCTTCTCATTAATTCTTCAGAATTGGAAAAGGAATATCTGGAATACAGCATGCGATTTTCTCTCTTAACGGGGGGTGAAAAGAAGGGATGTCTTCGATCTAGGGTAGATGGAATTGTTTCTCTCTAATTATTCCACGGGGATGCATTCATTCTCATTCAACGTCTTTCAAACTGATAAGAGTACAGTTACTCAAACTCATAACTTTATTTTCTGACAATAGCCGTCGCCAAGGGAGGATGCAACTGTTAGTTGAAATGGAGATATTTTCTCATTTTCGATGGAAGTGATATAAGTATTACGATTTATTTGATTGGGGAATTCATCAAACTGATATCTGTGTAAGAAAATCTATTTTTAAACTCGGAATTTATTTTTATCTGAAACCTATATCATCTTGACGATGATATAGGTTTCAGATAAAAATAAATTTACAGATGGACATATGAGTCTTAAACGTGTGTTAATTTATAAGGTGAGAGATTAAAATGCTTCGAATTTTGCTTTTTATTGCTGTTCAAAATTAGGCTGAGCATCGGTGATTCTATAGACGGATTATTTATGCAAATTAATGAACAGAACACTATAAAATTGAATTGTAAAATAGTAATCAAAACGTGCCATTCCATAGAGAAAAATATAAGTTGCGCGTTCTTCCTCAAAATATGTTTTTTTTCTTATATTTACTTTCATCAAAATTTACTTCATCCATAATACTGATATTTCTCGCATTTGGTTAGGTATTAACATTACACTAGAAGGAACACGAGGGCTATTGGCGACTGACCTCGTAAGTTTGAGCATCAGTCAAGGGACGAGGATCACACCTGAGCTGACACTCCCCTCTCCTAATTTCTACCCCCCGCCAATGAGAAGACTTTGGGCTCCAAAAGATTTAACGTGCATCAGCACCGGCTACACGGCGGGTCTTTGGTGGCCAAGGATCGAACCCAAGACAAATGAGAGCTGCCGGGAGCGTGACTATTACCATGATCAATAGGCTACCGGACTGTGTTCGCTATTGCGGGTCGCAGAGTCCTCCTAGTTCCCATACAAAATAATACCTCTGGTTATATTGGATCAGGGTTGTCCCGGGAACCGTAATTGGATCTAAAATTCCGGGACATCTGCAATGCTGCTGCCATCTGTTAATTCTAAAGTCAGACTTCTTCCTCTGGAGCCTAGGATCTTCGGATCTAATGAAACCGCATCCCTCAATCCTTGTCATAACTCGTAATGGCATAAATGTGCTCTGATGATACTGTCCAGCAACGTAATATAAGCATCAACATCATAGGCTACCGAGGCCTTCTCACATTAGGAATGGGGTTATTTAACGTACAGTGATCATAATTATTTTCTAATAAACACACGTAAGAATATAGATACAACACAAATATGTATAACAATTGTTACGACTTCCTTTCATTAATGTACTTTTGCGCCATATTTTAATAATATGTATTAAATAATAATGACTGAACTCCATTTGAAGACACATGTGATGTAACAAAATGTTTTATTAACTATCACTGATAGATATCTAATGTCGCTCTCTCTGGAATCTCGATTAACTTATCAATTCTTACTTAGGATCAAGTAATAAATCTTTAGCTTACCACTTAAATGATTCAATCAATTCACAAAATGCTGAATATTTTTTACCCTAATACTTCTACTATAAAATCCATTTTAATCCACCCAATTAATGAAAGAATTTCAGTCCAAATAACAGTTCTCTGTCAGCAAGTCATTTTCCTTTGGTTGTCACGGTAGCCTAGTAGTCAAGGTCTGGGAATCGCAGGCGACGATTTCCGTCGACTTGGTGGTTCGAGCCTTGGTGCCACAAAAGACCCGCCATTTAGCCGGGGCTGATACACGTCTGTCGAGGGTCAAAATCCTCTCATTGGTGTAGTGTGGAAGTTAGGAGGTGGAGTTGCCATGTCCGGTGTCGTCCTCGTCACTTCACCGAAAATCAAAATTATGAGGTCCGTTGCCAATAGCTCTCATTTTGCTTTTAGTGTGACGAAAGTAAAACCAAACTAAATCGTTAGCCTCTATCTCTTTCACTTTCCTTTCGATTTATTTCATTTATATATCACTATCTCTAAGCCCTTTCACTTCACTTCTATCGTCATCTAATTTATCTAATCACCCTCTATTTGGGTTAAGAAGAAGTTATAATTTTATACAAATCCCAAATTGGTGTATAAAGCCCCCGAGCTTGGCGAAGAGAAAATAGCGAATAGCTTAACATCACAGAATTACAGGAAATTCGGATTTTCTTTAAATGTATATTTTAAAATTTTATCAAATTTAAGTTTTGACGTTATAATTACATTCAGAGTAGGGAATGGTATGTTTATAAATACTTTGTTAAGTTTTCGAAACGATATCTGCAATGGGTGCTATGTGCGATATACCTGCTGATAAGTATACAATTTACAAATGTAAATATAAATATTGATTATTAATTGCACACTCATAATTATTTGAATTCATGAATGTAATTTTGCTTACATATAAACACATTCATAAATAAATAGATATCTCAGTTCTAAAATATGACTTCCGTTGTTTTTAATATAAAAACGTAAGAGTTAAACATAACCAAAATAAGTTCATTTTTTTTTTCCTTCTAGAAGGCGTCACATTTTTCTAACAGTTTATAAATAAATGCGGTAGATAGGATCGCACCAACCATTTCCATTCCCAAAACCATTTACCATTTCCCTTCCAACTCCCAACCATTTCCGATAGAAATTTGTTCCAACATACAATTTTTGTCTAGAAATTCATTATCTTATTCAGAGTATATTTTACCATATTATTCACAATTGGAAAATGCTAAATTTATTCATTAAATATTAGAAAGACTTTCATATTTCGCCCTGCCATTTTCTTTCCTAGTTTAATGAATGTTTTTCTTCGTAAATTTTGCAAAATGAAAAAGTAATATACAAATAATTTAACTGTTTATGTTTAAATTTGAATTATTTAGTTTTGTTTCATATAATGCAAATATTTATTTTTTCCAGGAGATAAAAAAAAATAAAATAAAAGAGTAACATCTTTATACAAAGTGTTAAATTTAAGAAGTTAATTTTGGATAAAAATTTTATAATTATGTGTACTTTACATGTATGATGATCATTTTGTTCATTCGCTTTATCAAAATAAGTATTTCATGCTAAAATATATTTTCAAAACAGTGTAAAACTTTGTATTCGTGTAATGCAAATGTGGAAATAATGAAATTACATAGTGCTTTGTCTGCATCTGGTACAAAATTACATTATTAAACATAATTTTTCTTTGGATAAATGCATTCGTGTACGGCGTCATATATTTTCATTATTCTGCTATTGTTTCATTATTTAAATTTTATTATTTCCTTTTTTATTCCTCGGAGGAGACGTATTATTTACGCTTAATCTAGCTTCTTGCTTAATTTCGTATTTAAAGTTAAAGGTGTTATGCCTTTTTAATCTCGACGCTAGATTGAATGCTTTTTTTTCAGAATTCATTGTTTAGTTTTTATACGAAAACGAATAAAAAATACAACTCTACACTCATTTATTTTGCAGTTACAATGTAAATTATACAAAAATAAAATAGTAAAATATTATACAGGTGGGAATTTTAAATTTTTAGTTACGCGACTCTGTATGACATTTTAGGCGAAATGGCTTCTGTAGGATATTCTCGAATTGTACCTTAACTAATATCTAAAGTCATTTTCTGATATTATATTTAAAATTCAAACTCCAATCAAATTAAATATGATTACACAGATTGGGTAAAGATAATATGTGCAATGAATTGAACTGAGGAAAGTGATATATAAATGAAATAAAATTGAAAGTGGAAAGGAATAGCAGATAGTTTGTAATCGGCAAATATTAGTATATTAGTAATTAGTAATCTAGGACATTTATTGTTTAATTCTAAGGAAGTACTCAGGCGCATTGAAAATTATTTGAGAGATATCTTATATAATACGTGAATATAGTAGACGGGTGAACAGCAATTGTGTTTTTCCCACGTCTCTTCAGCGGCGAACCAGTTTGTTCGTCACAAGTTGGTTGTTTGGCAAACAAGTTCATATTAATTTTTTTGGTTGTGTTTTATTGACATGGCCCAAGAAGTTATTCAAAAGCTTTTGACAACAGACCTCGTAATTTTGAACCTCGGTCAAATGACGAGGATGATACCTGAGTTGCCATTTCCTATCCGAACTTCGAGGATCGGTAGATTGAACGCTCAACAGTTCCGGCTACACAGTGGGGTCCTTTTATGGCATCAAGTCTCGAAATCAGACCTCGACGAAAACCACCATCAGCGAATCTGCGATTATTACCCCTAGGCTACCGCGACCACGAATATCAAAGGTAAGAAGGGGAAGAGATGAAGGGCCACAAATCCCCTGATCGCAAAGTTCAGATGATGACTTTCGTCTTAAAGGGAAGAAGGTAAAAATCTGAAAACGTGAGACACGTTCCTTGAAAGTGGTCTGAAAGAGGGTCAACCATTAAAATACTTTTTAAGATGTTTTGACTTAAAAGTTTGGATTGGATAAGAATTAACATTTCTGAAATGGTGAAATGCTCCGTTTGTATTTTTTTTTAAAAAAGATTATTTTTAAAATCTTGTGGACCGAGATGTTTGAGCCGCTCAGAAGCCAATGCGGTTAAGTCCAAAACACAAAAATTGAGAAAATTAATGTTTTTTGATACATTAGTTTTTAAAATTCTTGGTTTATTAATTTAATTAGAAAAGTGTATAAAGTCTTTTTTCGAGGTGTAAACTCTGCAAAAAACAAGATATGTATAGGATGTGTAAATAAAAACGTAAGTATTTATGGAAATAATGACAGCATCTTAAAATTTTTAGGACTTATACCTTTTGGCAGCTGAAAAAGATAAGAAATTTAGGTAAAAATAATAAAATAACATTTTTTGTCATAAGTTTTATGTTTATTCATCATAACAAACATCATCTTCTTCCGAGCTATTTAAATGTAAATCTTGATCTCCACGTGTTGTCCTTAATGTCCTGTAAAATTCGTGTTTAATTGGAGATATATACTTTAATAAACACATGTCTTTTTTTGTTTCTCTTGAAATTGTTCTGCCATTATGATATAATATAGGTTGAGTTATATTTTTTAAATTTACTGGCCTACCTATTTTTGTGTTTTTTTTATATCAATTACATGAAAGGTATCATCCTCGTCAAAATTATATTTGAACTTAATGCTGCTTGGGTTTGACCTTTCCAATTTTATCCATCTCATATTAAGCCAATTGACTGTTAGTCCACTTGTTGATTTTTTTCTGTTGGTAACAGCTTCTTCCAATGATTTTGCACATGCATAAAATTATAATTAGAAGTAACGGTTACAGTTACTATGAATTTCTTGTTTTTCAGTGTTACCAACAATTATCGAAAGAAGAAGAATTTAATTTTTATTTCAAAGTTTATGTAAAAAAATATTGATAAAAGGTGGACTTATTCACAATGGCTTCTGAAATTATTATACAATATATTCAGAAGCTATTAAAAAAAGGGCTGTCTAACCTAGAAAAAAGTAACCAACGAGTAAATCCTTTAATAACTAAGAAGATTATTATTTATTTCATCAAAATTTCGAAAAATCAGAAAATATCAAAAAATGGACTTAACCGCATTGGCTTCTGAGCGGCTCATATGTACATCTAACCATTTTTTTTATTAAACAGGTTGTAAGAATTAGAAAGCCTTTATTCTTGCATCAATAATTTTCATATCAATTAAAAATAATGTCGAAAGCGTATCAACGTAAAGCAGAATATTCATGTCTGTGTTAGAATATATATTATCGTTCAATTTATATTAATATAATTCGTGTTTCAGTAACCAGAAAGACCTCAACTGTTGCCAGTAAATGGGGCTAGAATGTAACTTGCTTTATCGTTTGCTATATCCCTTGAAATTCTTGATGGATATTGGTCTTGCCCTAAACCTTGGATTTAGGATTATTGGTGAAAACAATCTTTAAGGGACGCCCAAAGAAAATTTTCTAGCGCAGTTAAATCAAGGGAGCACGACAGGACACATTCCAAGTTATTGAAAATAGCTTCGAGTCGATATTCCTTGTTATTCAGCAATACTTTCTTCAATGCATTCAAAATTGCTCAAGATACGACTCCAATGTTGTGTTCCAATTCTAGGAGCATTTTTAAGAGACTATTTTTTTTTCGAAATCAGGACAGATATCATAGACACAAAATTGATTTTTTTTTTGATTGATTGCAAATTAACGTCGCTCTGAAAAGCTACATGAGGGTTATTAGCAGCGGATCCATTGATTTTGTATCTCCACCCCTGAGCTGGCACGTCCGCACTTCTGCACCACGCCAATGGAAAGACCAGATTTTACGTACATGAACCCTGCTACAAAACGACCTTAAGGAGCAGCAGTTTGTTGCGGCCCAAAGTCCTTCTGTTGGCATGGTGTGGAAGTTAGGAGAGGAGATGCCAACTCAGGTATCGTCCACGTCACTTGAATGAGGCTCAAAATTACGAGGTCCGTCACCAATTACCCTCGTGTTGCTTCTAGTGTGACGCTAATAAAAACTAAACTATAAACTAGGAGCAGCAGTTCTTGAACCCACGACTCGACGAAAACAACACTGGACGCAGTTCACTATCATGAGGGCTGTGCTACCACGCCCCCATCATAGAAGCAGAAAGAAGACTTCTTAAAATACAATGAAACATATGAAATCTCTGAGAAGAGGAGAATCTTTGGTTTTATAATAGCAATATTTTCGAGTTGCATTATTGCAAATTTTTCCATTACTAAAACCTCAAGCTTTGATTTGCAGATTCTGATAACAAATAAAAATAAAATGAGTGTCGTCGGTAGACATTTGGTCATGGTCGCGGACTTGCGGCTATCGTTGGTTTCGTTGAATTGCACGTTCGGTCTCTGATGTTACCTTTGTCCCGACATGTGCGAGGCTGCACATATTAAATATTAAGGATTTACCAAGTCATCACTGGTGTGGAAGTTTGGCGAAATAGGTGCTAGCTCAGGTGTCACTCTCGTCACTTGACCGGGGTTAATATTTACAAGGTCCATCGTCATTAACCTTGGTGAGTCATTAATAAGCCATCACAACTTAAATTGCGATGTAACATTTCCTTCCCTCCTGTTTGTTTGACATTTTAAGAGTTATATTAAAACATTTTTACACATAAATAAATAAATATATAATTGATCAGTTTTTTTTTTTTTTTTTTACTTTACGAGAATGGTGAGATATGTGATTTTTTTTTTTATAATGTGAAATATTAATATTTAACATGAGAATAAAATGTATGCTTCTGATCTGCATTTAATTATATTTCATTAATTTAAAAAAAATGTTCTTAGAATTTATTGCATATTTTATCTATAAATATTTTACACTTTGTTATAAAAGGAGTAAAAAAATAACGTTTACTTTGCAAGTAGCAAAAAAAAATTAATAAAATTATCAACATAAATTCGAAGCAAAAAGTTTAATTTTTATGTATAGCTCTTTCTCTACAAATTTATTCTTCAAAATCGTATAAAATAAATATCAGTTTAGAATCAAATATCCATGAAATCATAAGTTGCTCCGAAAATTATTCAAGATTTTTCAAGTATTCGAGAAATAAATATGGCTCAGATATACCAAAAACGAAAGAAATTCTCCATTTTTTTACGCAATTTGAACATTTTTTCAAGCTTTTCTGAGTATATTTATTCTATACTTTAGGCAAATCTGGCATCAAGAAAGTAAATACGATTTATTTTCTCTTAATGGGTTATTAAAGAATGCTGGTCTTTCCTTTTTTATTTCATTTTTCTTAAAAAAAAAGAACATTAACCATTAACGATTATTTCAGCCGATTTTTGATAATGGTGGAATGGCAACAGAAGGATTTAAAGAGAAGAAAATGATTTCCTTCGACCTTTTTGTTTTTATCTTTCGGATGTATTACGATGTTTTTTAGATTGTCTTCCGACTCTGAAAGATTTTATCGTAAATGGACGGATAATCTAATATGTCGTATAGTACTTTCTGACGTTGGCAGTTTGTTTGGATTTCATCAGGGGAAATAGCTACGGGTAATGCTGTTCCGATTAAGCCATTAAATCTTGCTGAAATAGAGTCCTTTTTTACTGATTGGAGCATAGATAAATGTTATTTGGGAATTCTTCATTACCCTTTGTTTGTTTGTTTTCCAGACGCAATTTCCTGAAAAATAATGTCTTTTGTCATTTCCATGCTTTTATTATTACTCTTTATGTTTTGTTTTACTTAATTTAAAAATTGTTTCTTCGAAAATTAAACAATAACATCATGAGAATATGTACATGTAGTTCTGAGTGTAATGCTGCCGTGGTAGTCTGGTAGTCACAGTCTTGGACTGGCGGCAGTCGTTGTTTTAGTCAAGTCCTGGCGTCTAGCCCTTATACTCTAAGTATCCGCCGTGTACCGGGTTTGATGCACGTTAAATTCAGAGAGGTCTCAAGTTCTCTCATTGGTGTGGAAGTCTGGAGAGGAATGTATCAGCTCTGATGTCGTCCTCGTCTTTTGCACGAGGTGCAAAATTACCATGTCCGTCGCCAATAACTCTCGTGTTACTTCTCAGTACGAAGTTAATAAACAATCACACATTACATCACTGAGTGTAAAACAGTTTGAATTCTTAATGAACGCATTTTAAAATTTCGTTGCAGTCGCAGTTATCAAGTGTTCACGGTTGCGAATAATTGACCAGCGTTGTTTCCTTCGTGGGCTCCGGTACTGAAGCCAAATAAAAGAATCTCCTTTTCTAATAGACCTCGTCTTTTCTGAGTATGACGTTAATAGACAATTAAATTTATCTTAATAATTTAAATTTATCTAAATAATTTAAGTTTATCTAAATAATTTAAATTTATCTAAATAATTTAAATTTATCTAAATAATTCAATTTTTGTATTTATACTTACTGCTGTTTGCGTATTCGTATCAGGGAGCCTAGTTGACACGGTTACGATTTTGCGGTGGACGTTTTTCCAGTCGATTCGTGGACCTCGGGGATTTGCCAACTTTATGTGAGAAGGGACATCATGACCACGAGGCACTCTAGTGATCTTTTTCTTTCCTATGGGGTTTACAGTCTTTGGTAAACACGGATGACATACCACCGGAATACCCTAGGGATCCATCATGTCAATAAATTTTCTTTTTTTTTCAATTACTCCAAGTATAGACTGCAATCAAATCTTGTTTGGTGCAGCATAGTCATATCTGGCTCTTGCTCCAATAAACTTCACATTCACTCACTCACTCCGTCGAGTCGTGATGAATTGTCCTAATTAGGGATGGAAATTTCTGTTCTGTTGGAAGAACTATTCTTACTTGTTCTTCTTTATTTTTAAGGAAGTGCTCCTCAACCTTTTCTTTGATAAACTTGTTCTCAAGATTCCTCGAACCAATTTCAAAGGTATTCGAAGGAATTTAATACTATAAGTATAATTACTTTATATATTTGAGGAAAAATCGAATCGGTTGAACTTATGAAAAAAATCAAGCTTTTGTTTTAAATTAAAACTACATAGAACACTATTTTCTAATTTTATCAGATAAAAGTGAAAGCAAAATATCTTTGGTAATTTCCCAAAACAAATATTTTTATACATATTTGTGCATTCAAAATAAGAAAATAGATACAAGAATTTATTATCATTTTTATATTATAAAGCGTAGGATAAATTTTAGGTAAAAGCATTTAATATTCTTAAAGAAAAATAATTAATTTTAAAAATATCCGCTTTTAATTCTTCAATATGGAATACATTAGATATTATAATCTAGCTAAAACATATATAGTAATACATAAATATGTTTTATTTTAGTTTGCAGAGAGTATTTGCAAACATTAAATACTATGTGTACGAACTTGCTTAATTAATTTCTATATATTTAGTAAGAGAAACACATTACTAAAATTTTCCAATTAGTTTATTCAAGTTATGAAATATTTGTACTATTGTAGCGCATTTATGACAGTTAATATATTATATAAAAATGCTTTAATAATTTAGTTTCCTAAATTGTTTCAAACATCCGTGTATCTTAAATATTCAGAGTACTTTCAAGTTGTCAAACAGGTGTTTTACAGAATTAATTAAACCAAATGTAAAATAAATAAATAAAACATTTTTTTGTACAAATCAAGCTTAAATTTTCGAATTTTCGTTGGCGATTGGTTCAAGCAACGATGCGTAAATTGAAATTTGAAGTGCTTCCAAATAAAATTTTGCAGAAACTCAGAAACTATAATTATTGATTTCTAATTAAATAAAACTGCAATATATTAGTTTAAAAGTTAACTAAAATAAATTCAATATTCATGTAAAGAATAAATGAGAATAAAGGGCACATATTATTCATTTAGTTTAGTAAAATTACTTTGATGACGTCTGCCTAAGAAACCGTGAAAATATAATTTATTATGTGTAGTAATTTGCATATTCATATTCTATTACTATCTGGTCGAATGCTGTTTAAAACTTAAATATTTGATATGAAAAAGTCAAATTTCATTGTCAAACGATTTTTCTTTCGAGTCTAATAAATCGCGATGGACGTTAATTTATATTTTTTAAATGTTTCAATAGAGTATTTGGATTTGTACTAATATATCAGAGCAAACTCATCGCAAACAAAAATTTTATTTTAATTTCACTTCCGATTAATTTTAACGGAAGGAAAATAATTTCCCATGAACGTAGCAAAAAAATCATTTGCTCAGATTCAAAACGGATGTAATAGATGATGGCCAAATAGAATTAATGAAACCATTGGGATAAAAATATATAAGAAAGGAATTAGTTTTTATGATGGGAAACGGAATCAAAGAATTTTATGTCATGAGTGGCAAAACGGAAATGAAAAATTTGTTGGAAGTGGCAAAGAGGAACTAAAGAACTATTTCCATGAGTGGCAAAACGGAACCAAAGAATTTTATGTCATGAGTGGCAAAACGGAAGTAAGGAATTTTATGTCATGAGTGGCAAAACGGAAGTAAGGAATTTTATGTCATGAGTAGCACACGGAAGTGCTTAAATTATTTATTTGAGTGGCATACCGGAATTAATGAATATTTTACCATAGTGGCAAAGTGGAGTAAAAAGAAATCAGTGATAGAAAAATGGAAATTCAAAATTTATCGAAATGAGTGGCAAATTGCATTTAAAAAAAATTCAATGCTGATTTTCAATATAGAAAAAGAAAAACGACTTTGCTGTAGTGGAAAACATAATCGTCTGCGAAATTTGTAAAAGAAATGTAAACATGTTTTTTGAGTTAAAAACGTTTATATTTTTGAAACTAATTCACTGGACAATTTCAGTTTTAAGCAGAATTTTGATTATAAAAAAGTAAGTTTAAGATGTTTTTTGCTCTCCTTTTATTTAATAAGTCTTACTCTGATACACTTCTTTTTGAATTTTACTTAATGACAGATTCTGTAGTTATACTTCTATATTTCTATTTAAATATAAGTAACCAATGTTATACATAAGTATATGTATAAAATATTAAGCACATAATTTTTCGCGAATGAATGCTTCTTGAAATACAATTCTATTTCAACAGGTTTGTTCAACAATATTCGATACATACAAAATTTGAATCTAATTCAATGCATGCAAAGTAGTTATAAATTAAATAGAAATTTTTTCTATAACTATTAGGGGGAAAAAAAAGAATTTCCGAAATAGATGCAGAAAAATAATTTTTACTTTAATTTTATGACACTTTCATATCAAAAACGGGAAAATTGTGAAACTGGATTGCGCTTTTATCATAAAAAATTGATTAATATTGCTATAAAATTGACAGCAAGATTAAAACGATTACAATGAAAGAACCTTAGAATCTTAGAATTCATTCATTTGTATAAAATAATTTAGTCTTCTCCGAATGCACAGTTTAAAATGGTAATTTTTAATCTTTTGATTCAAATGTTCTCATTTATTTTTAAGAATTATTCTATAAGCTATTCTTTCATTCAAATGTTTTTTATATTCCTGGAGCAAAATTTCATATATATTCTAATGAATTTAAAGCTGTACAAAATAATTATAAGTTATTACTTTACTCATTTTAGGAATAATCGAATCGTTTATATTTTAGAAAAAAAATCATATTTTTTATTAAATTCAAACTAAATAAAATACTATTTTCAAATTTTATATGCAGATAGTGAAAATAAAGTGCTTTTGTTATTTTCTCATCACTAGTGATTTTTATATATTTACAAATATTCAAAATAAATAAACAAATTGAGATAAATGCTAATAAAAAAGAATTTGAAATTGTTTTTATACCGAACAATAATGTATATGTGAGGAAAATACATTTAATATTTTTATTCAAAGAAATTAATTACGAATTCATTTTCTAATGCTTAATATGCAATGCATACGCTATACTATTGCTTAAACACACAACATAAAATTATGTTTCATTTTATTTTTCAGTGTCTGGGAAATATTAAATACATAAAATTGTTTACAAATAGTGTATATTCTTAGTATAAAGAATAAATTAGTAAAGATGCACATGAAATATATTTAATATTCAAATTCATATTCTGCTCTTGTTTGCTTTCCCAATACATAATGATAAGAAAAAAAATAGAAAGAAAATTTTCATAAGACATTCTTCACAAATCATACTTATATTTTGATCAAATAAAAATTGTCGGCAATATCAAATATTACACCAATATATATAAACTTGCTACAGAGAAGCATATTCGAGTAAGTAGTCTTACATTATAAGCTCTAAAATGGATATTGAAAATCAAAAATATTTTTTGGGAGAATTATAAATGCATAAGACAAATTTGTATGTATTATTATGCACATCTTATAAATGCTTTTTTTGCGCTCTAATTAAAACCGAACGAAAATGCAAGAATTTTAGAATGCATTCATAAATTTAAAAATGACGATAAAATTTCTACTGAAAATAATTAATAAATACAATTAAGTTGTGTGGGGTAGTTTTAGTTTAGTTTTTATTAACGTCGCACTAGAAGCAACACGAGGGCTATTGGCGACGGACCTCGTAATTTTGAACCACGGTCAAGTCACGAGGACAACACCTGAGCTGGCACCCCCCTCTCCCAACATCCACACCACGCCAACGGGAGGACTTTGGGCCCCGAACAGATTTAACGTGCATCAGCCCCGGCTACACGGCGGGTCTTTGGCGGCCAAGGATCGAACCCGCGACTGAACGAAAACCGCCGGCCGCTAGTCCACGACCTTGACCACTAGGCTACCGCGGCCCTATGTGTGGGGGGGGATAATTAAATTTTGATTCCATTTGGATACAGAAATTAATTACGGAACAGGAGTGAATAGATAAAAGAACCAAAAATGTGCATTTCAAACGCCCCCTTTCAATTGGAATCATTTCCGTTTCTTAATAGCGTACACCTACTTTAAAAAACTGGCCTGGTTCGAGCCTACTTCGATTTTTTCTTCTAATTGGAATACATCTCGATCAGCCTGTCGGGAAGCTCTGCTTTACCGAAAGATCTAGTTTCTTCTGGAAATTCCCCTTTCATAGTTCTGGTTCCAATCGGAGTCGGTGAAGTAGTTTTTATTTTTTTCCACCACGCGCTGGCGTTCGTTTTTCAAGGTCGGCGCTTTTCGTTTCGACCCTCGTCCAGATGTTCGGCATACCTCACATTCCCCGTCCATCACATGTTAGCTTCAGCTTTAAATCAGGATTGGATTCGTTTCATGAGCGTCGCACTTGAAGCAACACGTGGGCTATTGGCGACGGACTTAATAATTGTAAACCTCGGTCAATGACGAGGACGACACCTGAGTTGACATCTCCCTCACTTAACTTCCGCTCTACGCCTACGGAAGAATCTTGGGCCTCGACAAATGTAACGTGCATCAACCCCGGCTACACGGCGGGTATTTCAAGGCATCAAGGCTCGAACCCGCGACTCGAAGAAAACCGCTGTTCGCTACTTCGTGACCATGACCATTACACTACCGCGGCTCAGCTTTAAATCCAGAATGTCCATCCCGCGGTCAGAATGGGTCCCGTGGTCCAAGAAGGGACCGCGGATTGAGAGAAATAGCACCCAGAAAAAAAAATACAACTCCCAAATTTAATTCAGGTTTTTTTCCTGTGTGCTAAAAAAAAAAAAGAAAGACTTTTTTTGAGTAGACCCGCTTGATATAGGAATTTAGAAATAAATTCTAGAATTTTTGAAAGAACAAACAAGCATTTTTTTTTTTTTTTTTTTTTTTTTTTTTTTTAATTTTATTTTTGCGACTGCATTTACTGTCGAAATGCATACAAGTTTTCAAATTGAATACGCAGAGTTGCAATTTTACTTCCAAATTGAACGAGAAATTCCCTAATGTATCATTAATTGACTATATCTTAATTATGCCTACCCAACAAAAAAATATAACTCGCTATATTATTTTTCGTATTCATATCTTTATTGTTCGGAATCACGTACATTTGTGATCAAATATTTTCAAGACTGAAGTAATCTAAGAGTATATTTAAAACAAGAACAATGGTTGAATACCCTGAGGACTCTTCCTAAGAATTGTAAACACTTCAATCCACAGATATTGCTGCCAAATATCTCATTAATTTTATCATTTCTACCTATCTTTATTCTTATATTTGTGACGAAATGTCAAACTTATAATGTCTTATATGATGTATAAAATATTGTTAATCTAATTCCTTCTTGCAGTCTTAGAAGGACAAAAGTAATTATTTATTAAGTTTCTATTGCTTAAATATGTTAATTGTATTTTTGTATATACGAATATACTGGTATATACTGGTACCACCAGTATATACTTTTGTATATACTGGTGGTTCTCCCCCCCCCACACACACTGGTGTCTTAGAATTACATTTATTCTGTGTGGCCCTAAGCAACACGTCCATTTTCAATGCAGACCAAGGAAGCAAAAACATTGAACACCCTGCTTTAAATAAAATCAGATTTTTTCTTATCTCATGCTTATCACTTGCACAAAGAATAAGTTCATTTTAAGTCATAGATCTCTGAAGATATATCTTAGGAATGAAGGCTCATTTGTGAATAATTGCTCTAAGTGGTAGTGGCCGCGATAGCTAAGTGGTCATGGTTTCGGATTCATGGCCGGCGGTTTTCGTTCAGTCGCAGGTTTATCCTTGGCCGCCAAAGACCCGCCGTGTAGCCGGAGTTGATGCACGTTAAATCTGTTGGAGTCCCAAGCCCTCCCGTTGGCATGGTGTGGAAGTCAGGAGAGGAGGTGCCAGTTCAGGTGTCGTCCTCGTTACTTGATCGAGGTTCAAAATTATAAGTTCCGTCGCCAATATCCTCGTGTTGCTTCTAGTGCGTCGTTAATAAAAACTAAACTGCTCTAAGTGGTAAACACAATGCTATAAAATAATGATGACGGAATACTGATGGTCATAACAAAGAACAGGTTTCTGATGGACAACTGACTCGTGTGTACTCAATCTTTTAGAATAACCAGTTCGAAAGAATAGATTGTATTTTAGATCCTCAAACTTAGTCCTAATGCCACATAAGTATGTTGTGTAGGAAGGATAATGCACGTTAAATTTATAGAGGTTAAAAATCCTCGATTCAATCGAGTGGAAATTTGAAGTGTTGGGGATCAGCTCATGTGTCGTTCTCGTCATTTGACCACGGTTCAAAGTGTTCTCGGGGCCGCGGTAGCCTAAAGGTCAAGGTCGTTGAATCGCGGCCGGTGGTTTTCGTTCAGTTGCGGGTTCGATCCTTGGCCGCCAAAGACCCGCCGTGTAGCCGGGCTGGTGCACGTTAAATCTGTTCGGGGCCCAAAGTCCTCCCTTTGGCGTGGTGTGGATGTTAGGAGAGGGAGGTGCCAGTTTAGGTGTCGTTCTCGTCACTTTACCGTGGTTCAAAATTACGAGGTCCGTCGCCAATAGCCCTCGTGTTGCTTCTAGTGCGACGTTAATAAAAAACTAAAACAAAAACTAATTACTGTGGTGAACTGGGGTGTCAAGCTCCGGGATACCTAAAACTATTCTTCTCTATTTTTGACCCCCTCGTCAATCGATTTTTCGAACATCTAAATAGAGTTATAACTTGCTTTGGCGCAGCATAGCCATATCTGGCTCTTTCGCCATTAAAACTCGCATCCGGCAAAAAATGCTGTTTCACAATTTCGGGCTATTTTGCGATGACGCAAAATTTTACTAAACATTGCAATAAATATTTACATATTTAATTTCTACACGACATTGCCGAAAAATTGAAATTAGTTTTTGTAATACGTGGATTTGGAAATTTCAAACTATACCCTGTGTGCTAGCACTTTGTACAGAAGCTCCATTACATGTATCTGGCTTTGAGTGATATTTTTGTTTCGCCAAATGCGGATGAAATTTTTCTGAATTAGAACATTGTTATGAAAAAATAGGTTAGCAGTTTACTTCTTTTTAACAAATGTTTCAAAATCATTTCTTGACAGTATGATTGTATAATGTTGAATCCAATGTTTTAATGAAACTACTTGAAAACGAAAGAAAAAAGTTGAATTGTCATAAGTATAGGCATTAAAATCTCTTATCGATTGGAATACATCGGGGATATATAACAACGAGAGAATATAACAAGCATCTATTCCCCCAGCTATAAATACATAATTTGGCGTTGTTAAAATAATATCCTCAATTGCAGTTAAAAAAATCAATTTGAAAATAATTTCTACAAATAAATCTACCCGTTTTATTGGGAATTATCTCAAACAACAAATTTGGTTCATTAAGTTATGGAATTAAAAAAAAAAAAAAAAAAGAATTAAAAGCTTTAAAAAATCAAAAAAAGAAAAATTATTATAGAAAATAAGGAAGATTATATTACTTTCATCGAGTGGTAAGTGCCTAAAATACTTCCGTGTTTTTGAGGTTGGATTTTTTTTTTATTACGTGGTTTTGGTAGGTAAATTACAAATAGACTTCAGACCTCGAATAAACAACAACTTCATATTTATTCGTTTTTACACAAATGATATTTGAATTTTGTGGCCACGGTAGCCTAGTGGTCATGGGTTCGGATTCGTGACCGGCTGTTTTCGTTCAGACGCGGGTTCGATCCTTGGCCGCTAAAGACCCGTCGTGTAGCCGGGGCTGATGCACGTTAAATCTGTTGGGGCCCAAAGTCCTTCCACTGGCGTGATGTGGATGTTAGGAGAGGGAGTGGTACCAGCTCAGGTATCTTCCTCGTCACTTGATTGTGGTTCAAAATTACGAGGTCCGTCGCCAATAGCCCTCGTGTTGCTTCTAGTGTGATGTTAATATGAACTAAACAAAACTTAATGAAATCTAGACTCGAACTCAGATATCTCTGAAACCTTTCTGTTTAAAAAACTTAGCTCAAGTTTCCTGAGTCTTTAAAACCAATATTTTAAAAATATTCATCCTATCTAAAAATACGAGAAGAGTGACTCAAATTTTTCGAACCATTTCGTAAAAAAAAGAACTCGATTCGCCGACAGCTCCGGGAGTTTTTAGGGTAGGAATGTCAAATGTTTCGATTGAATTCAATCAACTAAGTGATGTTTGGTACCGCTACTTTCTCTCCTAAAGTGATCTTGGGATGTGTTATTTATCGTATCTCCGTCACCGGCTATAGCTGTTCCAGAAGCTTCTATTGAGTCGGTTGCCCTCGTTTTTAAGCCATCTACTCCAATTCAGTAAAAGGAAGATTGGAAGGATGTAGTAGATGTAGACAAAGGTGGGGACTGAGAACTACTTTTTTGAGTGTAGAATGCCTAAGAGGGCATTGAAGTAATTGGCTTAAAGACTGACGTTTTTCAGAAGAATTCGGTTTTCATGTATCAGTTGGGCATCGTATTAGTAACTTCATTTTACATTGCATTTCATACGTTTTCTGTTTTGCGATTGATTTGGATTCGAATTATTAGAAACCCAATTGGCTATTGTTTTCGATAGGCTACAAATTAGCATACCGCGGATCACTTTCCGATTTTTTAATTCGTAAATTAGATTTTTTAGTTATTCTTTTTGATTTTACGGTTCTATCCACAGACTTAATGTTAAATTTTTCTATATTATTTTCTTTACAACTAACAATTTACCATTTTCTTCCATTTTAAGATTATTTAGCTAAAAATTTATTCAGTTTAATTATTGACCATTTCTTTTAATTTTAGTTTCCTTTAGCTTAAAATATATTCAGTTTAATAATTTATCGTTTGCTTTAATTTTAATTATATTTAGTGTAAAATATATTCAGATTATAAATATTTTCATTTGCTTTAATTTTAAGTACATTAATTTAATTTAATTTTAATATTATTGTCCATTTCAATCTTTCACTTTTTACTTTAATTCTAATATTTAATTGAGTAATAATAAAAATAATAGTAAAAAGTTAGCATTTTGGGTGTTGCTAAATCTGTTCTTTGGAACATTTTTTTCCCCTTCACTTTTCTCTTTTATATTTTAGCAATGGCAGTGGCTGAGTTTCAGTTTTAGTTCAGTTTTTATTAACGTCGCACTAGAAGAAACACGAGGGCTATTGGCGATGGACCTCCTAATTTTTATCCACGGTCATGTGACGAGGACGACACCTGACCTGGCATCCCCTCTCCTCACTTCCACACCACGCCAACGGGAGGACATTCGGCCCCGACCGATTTAACGTGCATCAGCCCCGGCTACACGGCGGATCTTTGGTAACCAAGGATCAAACCCGCGGCTGAACGAAAACCGTTGGTCAGGAATCCAAAACCATGACCAATAGGCTACCGTTGCAGCGGGGGCCGAGATGTGATGGTTACGAGCTTATACCTAGCGTTGTTTCTGTCGAGTTATAGATTAGAGTGATGTCTTTTAAGACTCATTGAGCAAAAGGACTGATGCACGTTAAATCTGTGGAGGTTCAAAGTCCTCTCGCTGGCGCGGTGTGGAAGCTTAGAGAATTGGAAGAAAACGAATTTATCACTTTTATCCCTTTACAATGGTTCAAAATCAAGAGGTCTATTACGAATAGTTCTGTGCTGGTTCTTAGTGCTACGTTAATCAACAATCAATCTCAATACCCATTGAGTGCAAAAGTAACATGCGTAATGTAACATCGTGATCCCTGAATGTGTAGAATGAAATGGTAAACAAGGGATCACACAGCTTAAGAGGCGATAATTCTTTATTTAACAAAGATTAACTTAAGTTTACTCTTTTCCGCCTAGATTCTTTTTACACCATGCTACACATCTAATTACATAGCACCGAGGCAAAACGCATATATCTACACAGCACGTCTAAACACTTATAGTTGAAAAAAACTCCAATGTCTCAGTATTCGATTTAGTTCTCCATTCGCAAACGAAGGCAATCGCCTCCCACTTATAGTTGTATCGCTTTCTCCGCTCCTTAGCAGGAATCTTCTCTCTTCTTCTCTTTCACCCTTTTTAAGACCTCGGGTAGGTCTCTCCCCCGCCTTCCTTTTCAGTTATTTTCCTTTTTTCCAAGAACAACCCAATCAAAGCGAAACTCCGTTTTGTCCCCTGCAACACTATTCGCTCGAATTGGACAATGTCCGTCTTTCCCCCGTGCAAGTCGGTGTCGGCCGTCACACAGCTAGGCCATAAATTCCTAAAATATCCATGACATGGGATCGACAATACCTCAAAAGAGGATTCAACTTTGCAGCACCTGATTTTGTTCTTTATTGCTTTTAAGCTGTATATTTTCAATGAATGGGAAGCTGGGAAACGAACGGGGTTCAAAACTAGTCTGTGGAGGGGTTATTTATAGCCTACGCTACAGTAATTATGGTATATTTTGTCTCAAATTACATAATTTATCTAAAGAAACTATGAATTCATATAAAACTATTTGAGAAAAGTTAATGTAAAAAGCTTAATTTAAAACAAGTTAGGTCTTCTGGTCTTTTTTTAATATTATTAAAAGATTTTCAGAGAAAATGGGGAGGGGGGGAAATCAAAAATTGAAAATGGCTTTCTTGTTTGCATTTTAACATGTACCAACGTGATTTTTTTTTAAAAAAAATATTTAAATTTTCTGATAAGTTTTCGAAAAAGTAAAATTATTATTTATTAAATGAATATTAATCGGCGTAACGTAAGAGCACTTCAGAATCCTAGGCTCCACAGAAGCATTTATTATCAAAATAGCAAAAAACATTTTTCAAATACCTCTTTTTTTGCATTTTTACAAGCGAAACATTATGTACGTACTTAAACGCTTCCGTTGTTAACAACAAAATAAATAAAAATCGACGGCACTGCTAGAAAAATCAGTTATTAAATTAAGTATTAAAATAAGAGCAAACGATGAATTATTAAAATAGACCATGATATTCCTTTCGGATATTAAAATTAAAGCTATCCAATTCCAATTCCTTTTCGCTTTTGATCATAACCCGAACTATTTCACGCGTTAGCCTCGGTACGAAATCTGAAGTAAGAATGCGAATCTAGCATTAAATGAGAGTAGCGACAACTATTATTTCGGGGAACTTAACCCTCACGGGCTTCTATCCCCTGTGAAATGGCTTAAAAATGATTGGTGAACTGAACCTTGGTTTTTCACTTGCCCAGAAGTTAATGAATTATTATGGAAGTTATTTTTTTTAAAAATTGCAATAGTTTGATGAAAAAAGAGTATTATAGGGAATTTAAAAAGTTTAAAAAGTTATTGCAGAAAGTAAAGTTATCACAAAGTAAAAATATAATGGATAATCAAATTTAATTGCAGAATGGAGAATTAATTGTAATATTGCAGCAGAAGTCTATTGAATTCCTGCTTGCTTGCTCGGTCTGGTCGCAGTAAGAGCGTGGGTTGTGATTGGTCGGTGGCGCGGTGAGCTGTTTGAGTATATAAGTGTGTGTGGGTAGGGGTGGATGGCGGATGCTAATGATGCTAGTTTTGGTTTTTAAGATCGCGGGAGTTGGGTGATTTAGTATTGGATTTTAGAAAGTTTAAATTATTGTATAATTTTAAATTATAGGATTAAGATTTCTCTGGGTCTATGAAGTTGAGGGTTATTTCTTATTGGGGTGTATTTTTCTATTTCTTGTATGGTTTTATTATTTGAAGTATCGATTTTTTGGAAGAAGTTTGCAGAAAGTTTTTTGATAAAATTTTTTAGTGTGGGGAGTTTAAGTGAAAATCTAATATCTGTATTTCTCATGTACCATTGGGCTTTAGCTATTGTTCTAATTGTGGAGTTTTGCGATTTTTCTAATAAGTCAAAAGTAGTGTTAGCACAGTGTGACCAGACCGGGCTAGCATAGGTCAGAATAGGTCTTAGAATCAGGGTGTAGATAAGCATTTTATTACGTCTGCTTAAAGCAGATTTACGCGAGATAAGGGGAAAAATTTTATTAACTGCAGATCTGTACTGCTTTTTAATTCGTATTACATGTTGTTTGAAAGTGAGTTTTTTATCCAACGTTACACCAAGATATTTGGTGTCTAGAGACCAGGGTATATTTTTGTTTTCCAGAAAGATGTCTGGTTCATTTTTTCTGTATCCTCGTGAAAAGAAGACGGCCTCTGTTTTGGAAACATTCAGGGCAATTTTCCAAGTAGAGTACCATGCTTCTAGTATCTGTAAGTGTTCGTTTAGTGCTTGGCCTATGTTAGGTGATTTTTTATGTTGTGCTAATATCGCAGTGTCATCTGCATACATGCATAGTTTTGTTTCTGGGTGTGTCATTAAATGAGAATAACTATAGAATCGAACACCGAATTTCTTCAATCTGGCGTTGTTTGTACAGCGTGGGTAAACCTACGATTTTAAACTCCTGATTTTGATCACGAAAAAATAAAGCGTTTTAAAATTTAAAATTCTATTGGATTATTTCGAACCGGTACACACATACAACACAAAAACAAAGAATCATAAATTAGTTATTAAGGGGCTATTGGTTTAGTTGGATCACTTTTGGCATACCAGATCACTCTTCAATTTTTTTATCCTTTGCTTCAATATTAATTATATTTAGCTTAAATATTTTCAATTTAATAATTGATCCGCTTGCTTTAATTTTAATTACATGTAGCTTAAATTTATTCAATTTAATAATTTATGGTTTGCTTTAATTACATATATCTTAAATATATTCAATTTAATAGTTTATGGTTTGCTTTAATTACATTTATCTTAAATATATTCAATTTAATAATTTATAGATTCCTTTAATCTTAATATCGGAAAAGTTTACTATTGTTCATTTCTTGTTATTCCTTCGCTTACTTTAATTCATATATTTAATTGTGTAATTTAATAATAATTATAAAAAAAAGCGCACGTTGGGTGGCTAAAATCTGTTCTTTGCAAAAATTTGTATAGAGTACTTATTTTATTTATTTTTTTTTTCTTTTAGAAAGATTTGATTTTTTTTTTGTTTTGGTTTTCTTAACGTCGCACTAGAAGCAACACGAAGGCTATTGGCAACGTACCTCGTAATTTTTAGTCTCTGACAAGTGACGAGGATGACACTTGAACTGACACAGCCTCTCCTAATTTCCACACTAAGCCAACCGGAGGACTGTGTCCCAACATATTTAACATTCATCGGCCCCGGCTACACGGCAGATCTTTTGTGTCGCAAAGGTTGAACGCCCCCGACTCGACGAAAACCATCGGCCGCGAGTCCTTACCGTGACCACTAAGCTACCGCTTCCACAAGAAAAATTTGAATAAGGCAAGAAACGAAAGTGTTGAAAGTTATTGAATTATTAATAAATATTTAATTTGACTTCAAAAGCTTTTCAGAGCATTTAAATTTTAAAAAACAAACTTTTTATACGAATGCAGAAAAGTGAGAAAAAGTTGCTATAAAAAATTGTTGGATATTTATGTTTCCAATAATTATATGACTGAACAATTCCCTTTAATTAACCATAGTCTAATTTTCTTATCTCTCTAACAATGGAGACGAAAAAAAAAATAAAAGCAGGTATTTTAAATAAATTTAAAATAAAATACATTTTGTTTATCAAATTAACAAATTTATCGCGCCAAATGCTAATTAACAAAATACAGCAATTAATCCGGGTTTCAATTAAACTAATCCCTTTTATTTGGGAGCAAAATCCGCCAACTACCTATTAGGTATCCTGGAACCGATATCAATAGCGCAGAGCGGCAAATATAAAGGCAGCCGCGTTGGACGGTAACTGTCCAATTACTCCGTGTGCTTGAAGCGAAGCACAGGTATTAAATGAATGGCTATTGGTCCCGCTTGGTCGATCGGACCAAAGCTCATAGACGACACTGCTTATTGACAAATAGGGAGAGAGAGGTCGTTTGTTGGGAGGAGATATCTATTGAAATTCTGTGATTTGATTGGCTTGTTCCTTTGCCTGCAATTGTTTTCCAGTTGTCTGGCTTGAAAGACGCTGGTGTATAAAAAATAATGTAATGGCGAAAGAGGAATAGATGTTTGAGATTGGTTGAAAACTCTTTTAAACAATGTGTATTGATTTCTAGGAGTTATGCTTTTAGAATTTACAGCTTTTGTGAGTTTCTAAGTTCTTAAAGGTGTTTTTGACGTTTATTTAAAAATTTATTTTTTGATTCTGATTTTAAGATTTACCACATTTATAAAAATGCTTGCTGTTGTAAAATTACAAGCGCAATTACACAAATATTTGTAAACCTAAGTGGCAATAATTGATTTGGATAAATCAATAACAAACTATAATTTTAGTAAATGCATAATCATATAATTATATGTGTTTTTGTAGAATAATATCAATTTATAAAAAAAAACTTACCGATTGTACGAATACTTATTTGTAGTCATATTTAAAATGTTAAATTATTTTATACTTACTTTTTTTTTTTTTTTTTAAAATCTTAAGAATTTAAGACGGTTTCTGGGTTTTTTAGGGTGGACATATCAATAAAATATATTTAAGAATGAGAAAGTGGACGAAATCGTACCTGTTTTTGGCAGCAAAGGACTTTTATAATGCAGGTTGATGTTATTATTGTGGTCTACCATCTGTTAAATAGTAAAAAAAATAATAAATGTGAGACTAACAAAGAGGTTATTTTTGACTTTTGAAGTAACGAATTTCCGTTGAGGAGACCTAGATTCTCTATCACACAACAGAAATTATGCAACAATTGAAAAAAGGGTACATTTCCGGTGATTCTAATGCGAAGACTTCCGGAAAAATATGTTGGAGATTTTTGGAGTTATATGGGTTTCAAACTCATGGACTTCTTTGCAAAAGGAAAACCGATCATTGAACAGTACTACAGTATGTCACTTCATTCCTAATATTAGCATTTCTTGCTTCAAACCCCTTAACTCTAAAAATTATTTACTGCATTATTATATATAAATACCATATAAATACAGCTAATTATCACTAAGATCATTCCTTGCCTTTCTTGTATGCTTTTTATTTCTTAATTTTGCTGACACACACGTTTTTTCTTTTGGATTGCGTGTGATTTCCATGACTTCCGGTCTTATGAAGTTATACGCGAGATTGACATTTTCATGTTTGAAGCTAGCTTTTATAAGTATTTTCTTTTTCTATGCAAAGCAGCTGTCAAAATACTTTATACTCCTGATAACCTGTAACTCTGTGATAACCTGAAAATGCAACTTCTGTTCTCCATTCATTACTGATTTTGTAATTAACCCCAGCATGTTTCTGTAATGTTTACCGTTTTTACCAGAAACAAGTAATGAATAAAAAAAAAAAAAAAAAAAAAATAAAAAAAAAAAAAAAAAGTAAATTCCTACTTAAGTCAACAGAGAAATTTTTTTATTTTGGTTACTTTTTATTCAATAATTACAATTAATATAAATATGTATATACATGTGACAGAATCACAAAAATAAGTGGCAAAAGAAATTCATCCAGTCAATTAAATGGTTGGAACGCAGTTTAACCCAACCACTCTTATTGGCAGGAAGTATTTGGCGATATTTTGCCAAATGTGGCTACCCTGTTCTCTCCGCGGTCTTACCGTTCAGCCAAAAAAAAAAAAAAATCGCCAAGTTTGGCAATTTTTGAAATCGCGCTAAGTGGTTGGGTTAAACTGCATTTTCAACAATGGATTTTAATTAATAATTGAAGAAACTGCATTTACATCAAGTGTTATCCACTACAAGCTTAAATAATTCGATATAAAAACCAACGTTTTTAAAAACAACGTTTTTATATGGTGGCAAAGTTTATTAGAGAAAATTATTGAAATATTAGTTAAAACTCGTTTATTAGTTAAAACTGTTAGTTATTTTTAACTTTAAAATTTACTTAAAAAGAGACATTTGTAAGCGAATTAAAAAATTCATAATATAAAATCAAAATATGCAATTGAAAGTTTGTAAGTCATTCTATTAAAAAAAGAATGGGAACCAGAATTCAGAAAAAATTATTGTGATAAGACATGGCACCTAATATTGGAAACTTTCTTTCTTGCGAATGATTACTGACTAAAAGTCAGCAACCCTTACTATCTCGGAGATTGTAAAGGGGAGATAGTATCTCCCCTTTGCGAGTACAAAAGGTTTACGATAACCTCATGCGGTGTGGGGAGTGCCCGGTGCTCCCAGAGGGGGAAAGAAATTTTTCCCTCAATCCTAAAAGCGCCTAGAGGAAAGAATATTTCGACTTATTAAAATTATTGAAATATTAGTTAAAACTTGTCGCAAACGTCTAAATATTGCATTGTTAGGCGAGTACGAACGATTCCCAAAATTTCAAAGCTCTAGCTTGATGGGAAGTTGGTTAAATTAACGATCGAAAATTTGATGATACACACACACACACACTCACACACACACACCAAGTGAAATTCAGAAAAACGTTGTAAAAATTGTATTTGAACATGAGTGGATGAATAAAAAGTATTTTTATTAACGATTGAAAATTTGAACAAAACATATATTGGGGGAGTATGAACTAATAGGATTTTAAAAAATCCGATCTCATATTAACTTTTGAGATAAAATACATCTTGGAGTATATTTCCAGGGGATGTCATATATATATATATATATATATATATAGTGCACAATAATTTACATTACAATTATTTACGCTCTAGAATCGCATTTATTTACATATTCATACATAAAAACTAATATTCTAACACAGTTTTTTTTCTTTTTGAACATAGTCATTGTTTGGACAATACTCTCAGGGAAAACGTTTTTTAAATACAAAATACCACAATACTCAGAAGAACAAAAATGTCTATCCCACATTAAATGTTAGTTACAAATACTCCTTCTCGTTGATCCAAAGTGAAGAACATGCCTAAAAATACAACTAAATAATGAGCTATACCTACCTGGCCGTTTTAACTAAAATGTCTGTCCCATTTCAGAACATTTAGCCTTCACTTGAACTGTGCTACGAATCCATGGCTCCAACATATCACAAAATGTTCATGCTGGCTACTAAAATCACTTAAACAAAACTCAAGCCCTTTTGCTAATAAATTACTTTATTTGACTGGTTAAAACTGCAGTAAAAATACTAGAAAATAACATCAAATATGAGCTAAGATCAAAATATAAAACTATACCAGATAAAGGTGCTTCCATGCCGGAACATAATTTGGTTATCCAGACAGCTAACACCATCTGTCAACATTAGTACAACCTGTACTTATGAAAAAGTTCAATAAACCATGTTACCATTGGACAACGGCGCAAGGAGCCAGATCCGTTCGTGCTGCTCCCCTCTGGATAATTCTGGGAAAGCTGATCAAATTCACAACAGTCATAAAGATCCCGAATTTATGCGCTTTCATTTCTGCTAAGATTATAGACCTAACCTTTCTTGTTGAACAACAGAGCTCTTTTCAGATGAGCAATTCCTGTCCATGTAATCTGCTTGTAGAGAATCGATAAAAAAGTTGTCCGCTTTTTTATCCCATAAATTTTTTACATAAGTACCGAATTTATCATTCTAAGCCTCACAATGTTTCCCTTCCGTCCATGAACATAGAAAGTCCTAGGGCACGTTCCAAGTTGTTCACCCTTTCACAGAAAACGTGTCTCGTTTGGTCACGGGAACTCAGAAAAATTGGTTCATCCTTGAATATGATACCCGTATGACTGGCGGTATTTACCAGGGCTTAATTAAGGGGGTACTAGATATTGAGAGTATGCGAAAAACAACCTTCCTTATTTTTATGACTAGGCCTTATTTTCGAGGAAACATGGTACACATGCTTAAAATAAAAAAAAAAACTATCTCATATTGTTCTTATGGTTTTGATACCGACACTGATCATTACGTGTTTTATTGTCCATTTACTAAAGAGTTTTACTTTATGAAACCTACAGAAGTTGCCAATTCCTCTTTGCTTTATACTTTATCCAAGCAAATAATCCGGTGACCTATTGAATATAAAGCTCATGCATTCATACAACACATATAGGTTCACTTGGCATTCACACAGCAAATAAGTTTTAATAGTTTTTTTTAATTGCTTCTTTTTATTTTGTTAACTTATTTTTTGAAACTTGTGTCTTCTTGACAACTCCAACGCGATTTCACTTGAGAATTTTTCGTATTTATTATTTTTAAAACTTTTTTCGTACATTACTTGTGCGTACTTTCTTTTGTTGCTTTTATCGTAAATATGCAGATGTGATTTTATAAATATGTTTTCACTGACCTTATGTTTTTCAATCAATGATGTTTTCGTTTAGTGAAAAATTTAGTATTTTTGTGCCAAATAAAGTGTTGTGTTTGTTTAGCACAGTTGTAATGAATGATTATTTCTATCCGACTCTTGTGCCATAGTTCAATTAAATGTAACTAACTCTAAAAGTCAATAATTGCTGCAATGACACACAAGTTTAATCCAACTTAACTATTTGTTTATCAATTACTTTAATTTACTATGGGTATCTTTGGACTGTATGTTTAGCCAACCAATTAAAATATCACTGAAATTGTATATTCTTTCCAAACCCTTCCAATTAGGGTTGCTTTTCTCTGACAAGTTCTCTGCGACAGCAATAACCAGTAACTAACTCTTGATAATATCTGCCTCTGGTTAGAACTATACTCAGAGTTAACTACATTCTCTCTTTCCTCCAAATTTCATTTTACTTATATATCACTATATCTGAATCACTTCACTTTATTTCCACCTGCATCTAATTAAAATAATAACGTTTCATTTTGGTTGGGAAAAAATTATTTCATGCAATCGATCTCAATTAAAGTCCCCAAGGTTAGAGAAGAGAAAATCACGAATAGCCCAACGTCACACAGTTCACATGATAAACTTTTTTTTTACTTTGTTCCTTCCCCCTTCCATTAAACAGGGTTATACAAAATGAATCATCTGATGCCAAAACGATATATTTTCATAAATAAACGACACAGAATGATAAATTATTCATGAATGTAAAGGAAAAATAAGTAAGAGTGTCTTACAAGTGTTCGATATAACTTCCTTTAGTTACACATATAATAATGCAAGGAATAATGTCAGGAATTTACATAACGTAAGACAATATGTAAATTCCTTCCAAAGTTTCAGCAAAGTGTCTGTGGTGATTGTTTGCGCAGCAGCAGAAATCCATTGCTTTAGTTCACATAATTTTGCAGTTAATAATGGTGCATCCATTTTGTCTTTTACAAACTTCAAAGGAAAGAAATCGCATGGTGGGATCATATCAGGTGAGCTTGGTGGCCAGTTTTGTATCATCAAATCATATGGTAGACTTTGACCGATCAGTTGTGTGGTAACTTGGTGAAAACTTCTAAAGCGTTTTCGTGAAATATCTTCATGAAGAACACACGAGCGCCACCTATTGTTCTATTGTTCACAATTTACAAATTCCATTTGTTTCCTTTACATTCATGTATTACTTTATTAATCTGTATAAGTTATTTTTGAAAATATGAAATTTTAGGATCGTAAGATTCATTTTGAAAGACCCTGTATTTAAATATTTGTTCTTTATGTTCTTTGAATAAAGTTTCATAAGATAGCCTTCATCTTTCTTATGCGAATTTGTTTTTAAAAAATATGTATTTGATTTTCAATAAAGTAGGAATTGGTGATCCTCTTCCATGAAACCACTGTCATAATGACAGATCTTTCTTGCATAAGCTCAGTCTCTTTATTTATTTATTTTTTTTGACAAATCAATGAATAATTTTTCTTAAGGAATGATTAAGTATTAATATTTTATACTTAAATAAGTAAATAGAAACACTACTGCTTAGAAAAATAAAGAAAAACAGTTATGAGAAAGTTTTTATAGAGCAAAATTAAACAAAATATAGAAATAACTTCTGAGCCAATCTTATGTCAAAAACACCAAGCTCAAAGGGGCCATTTCTCAAGAAAACAAACATTAGAAATCAAATCCTTAACCAGAAAAATCCTACTAATCCTTCCAGTCCTCTGATACGTCCTTGAAACATACGACTGGTTTCACCGAAATCGTCTGCAGAACGCGCTTTCATTTTAAATGGGTTTTATTTAATCTCTTCTCCCTGGAGAATCATTTGAGCGAATCTTGTTGCCACACGTGACGAAGCTAATTTCTACCTGTAATTGATATTTTTTTTCGTTTCAATTAGTGATCCTGTCTCATTACGAGTGGAGTTGAGATGTATTGCAGGGAGTAAAGTGTCCAATTAAGGTCGTAAGAACTGAAGTTTTTGTTTCTGAATTGCAATTTAATTTTTTTTGTGATTTATATCTCTGTTGGTAATTGTTATTCAGTTGTTATACAGCATGGAATATTCAATCTGGAACCATTTTTTTCCCCTGAAATTTAATGACGAATAAATTAATGGTTAATTTTTATGCGAAATTAAGTGACAGATAATGAAGGTAATTTCGAATACCTTTTTTTTTTTTTTTTTTGCTTTTTTATTCTTTTATTCTCTACTGAAGCACGTACTTGTATTTATGGAATCACGTGATATTATCTAGTGTTTTAGTATTCTCGATGGAGGAAAAGGATTAGAATAATTCTTTTTATTAAATCACTTAATTGATTCAGTAAGTATATTCTCGTTTCAATTATTTGAAATATTTTTTTTCTTCTTAATTATGTCGTATCTAGGATAATTTTGATTCTGTAATAAATAGATTTGCCAAATATGCTATTGTTAAGTAAATAAATTCGAATTAAATTCCGCTTGCTTAGTGTTGATAAGATTTTATGTAAAAGTAAGAACTTTTAAATTATTTCCAGGCATAAACGGAACTAGGAATAAAGAATTAAATAGATTTAACGAATATGCAAAACTTTAACTAAAATGTAGTGAAAAATGTCTTTTTTTAGAGCCTTTCCAGTAAGAGAAAATCGCGATCAAGTAATATTAGAACTTTGTGTAACTCTGTTAATGAAACAGATACAAACGAAATTCAACAGCATTTTAAAGGTAAAAGATTGAATTTTGTTATGAGATCAAAAATAAAATAATTAATTTGTTGATCAAATGTTGTGTTTTGAAGGTAAGGGTGTACTGTCACTTTAAGGTATCCAATTACGTCGAAACATGGAACACTGACTAAAATATCAAGTTTTATTTGGAGATTTAATTACAATTTTTAAATTCTTAAGAATTTCAAAATTTCCTTTATTTTTTTCGCGACGATTAATATAAACTGAAAGATTTATACTCATATTTAAAAAAGGTACACGAATGCATTTTCTCCTGAATGATTTTTTTTTTTTGTTGCGGTATAATGCTAACTCTTAGATTTGATATTTTATTACACTAAATCAAATTACTTTTCATATTTTTTTTGTAGAACTGGTATAGAAATTTAAGACAATTCACATTTCTAGCAGATTAATGTAATTTAAAAGTTACTATAATCGTAAAATTTTAATGGTGCAATAAAAGTCATACATTGGACTCTTCTATATATCAGCAGTATACATAGATACTAAATTTAGTATCGTTAAATCTTTATTTTTTAGCATTATGATTTTTTTTTAAAAAAAATATCGTTTAAACCCGAATGTTACATAATTTCTATTTTTTTTTTTTTTTTTTTTTTTTTTTTTTGCATATTAAGTTTTAGAAAATTACTGCTTTATAAATTTTGCATACATCAAATAAAACTAGTTATTCAAATTTTTTTCAAAAACTTTATTAGATAGGTATTTGGATACATAAAATACTGCTTAAGGTAGGAAGTTTAATTTGTTCAAGTAACCAAGATGGCAATTGAGCGTATACTTTCACGTCACGAATCGGGAAAACTTGAAGTCTCCATAGATTTAAAAGGCACCATCCCTTCTGCACGGAGGTTTTTAGTGGAATCGAACTCACTAATCAACAGAAAGAGAACCGGCAGCACTCGCGACCATAACCAATCAAACGAACTGAGGAAGTATTTAATTTATCAAGTATGAAGTGCGAAATTTTTATTATTAATGCTTCTGAAATTGATGAAAAACAGATAATTGGTTTTATATATTTAACATTAATATATCTCTACATATATACCTATTATAACGTATAAATAGACATTCATCATCAAGTATATGAAGTGTCATATTGATTGGTTGAAATGTCAATGAATGCCAAACCTTGAAATATTTTTGAATGTAATTCATATATCCATGAATATAAAGGAGAAGAAAGCCAATTTTACTTGTAATAATTCACCTAATCAGTGTTCAATTTCGTTATTGTTTTAATGTAAAAAATTTCTTAGTAATCAAACCGCGAAAAGTTTAGAAGATTCTGAAACCTTTAGGTTTTATTTAACTGTTTAGTTGTTCATTTCCACATGCCATTGTTTTATAGTTGAACATGCAGTTATTTGCATATTATTTGAGAATAATTCTTAAAGATAATACATGAGAGCACATTAATACAAATATACATTTCAAGTACTATTGAAACCTAATTAACATGAACGATGTACGCAAAATAAAATAATTTAAAGGTAACAAATTTCAAACACTATTTATGTCACCAAAGTATCACAAAACAATTGTATCTAATATTATTATAGCGTACACGAAAATATTTCTAAATAATAATAATAATTATTGATATATTATAAACTGAATGCGCATTACAAATTGCTATGTACATTATACGGTATGGTGCATTATAAGAGAAACATTAGATACGTTAAAATATTTTAATAATAACAGTTTTACTCACGGGACTTTTTCTAATAATAAATTATTTTTTAAAAAGATAAGCATTAATCCTCTTAAATATTATGGTAAAGCTCTAAAGTTACAGTTACTTATTAGCGTTTTTATTCTTATAGAGAACACTCATCTGAGAAAAAAATTCAGTATTTTTTCAGTTTTGTAGAAATATATTGTTAGTAATAAAAACTAATATAAATCTAATTTGTAACATAACAAATTTCAATCACTATTTATATGTCGCGGAAGCATCACAAAACCACTGTATTTAATGTGATTATAGGACACTCGAAAATATTTTAAAATAACGATAACTATTATAATCCTGATATATTATAAACAAATTACTATGTACATTATACGGTATTGTGCATTATTAGAGAAATATCAGATGCATTAAAAATATTTTATTAATAACAGCTTTACTTATGGGACTTTTTCTAATAATAAATTGTTTTCTTAAAAAGAAAAAACATTGATCATATAAAGATTATGGTAAAGTTCTAAAGTTACAGTTGCTTATTAGCTTTTTTTATTCTTATAAAGAGAACATTCATTTGAGGGGAATAAATCAGTATTTCTTCAATTTTGCAGAAATTTATTGCTAGTAATAAAAACTAATTCCCTGAAGCATAATTTAATTTCATTTATTACCTCACCAATTAAAAGCCTATCATCTTTCCTAGAGTATATTAAAACGCAAATGCACTGATAAAGAAGAAAACTATTTAAACCTGCATATATTTGAATGAAGAAAATCGCTTCTCAAAAAAAAAAAAACCCAACCCATTTTTTTTTTTTTTTTTTCATACGGCAAGATTTATACTTCACTTAACATTTCCTAAAGCTCCTTTTTTATCGTTTAAAAGATGTTAAAATTTTTATCTCCAACAAGTTCCAGCGCTCCTTTATCTGTTTTTTTTCAAAAACGATTAGGATTCTAGGTAATACCGTTAGTTAACTTTCGTAAACGGCTTATCTTTTCTCTTCTTTCGCGAAACTGCAGCCATTTTTTATATCGATACGCATTTGCATTATCATCGTTATCTTTCGCCCAAAAGCGTTCAACAAGCCAAACGATAATATTTTCTTTCTCGGTTTACTTTTTTATTTATTCTTTTTATGCTAAAACATTTTATCAACTCGCTTCAGCGCGTTCGATTACAAATCGTTTTCTTTAGCTAGATATTTAAGAACTGAAATCTCTGCCTTCGTAAATTGCGCAGTGATAAACATAAAAAATGATTATTGGGAAAAAATATTTTTTTTCGTACTAATGGGTGGTGTTAAGAGCTATAAAACCTACCGATGACAAGTAATTTTATTATATGGAAGAATTTAATGTTTGGTGTGAAATTATGCCCTTAATTAAATTTGTTCCAAGTGAAATAAAAAACACTAAAAAGTAAAACACAATTCTTATCACTGAAATGTTTAATCTCATTTAACTAAATAATTTGGGTAATTTCAATAAAATTATTCCTTTTTCTTGATAACAGAAATGCATATTTTTGACGTGAAAAGGATTATTTATTTAAAACGAGACCATATGAAAATCAAGTTAACGAAAAAATACAGAAAATTAGCAACCATTCTCCTATCATACGAACGCTGTTTTTTTCTTCTTTAAATAAAACTTGACGCGGTAAATAGAAGTGAAACGTTATGCTGTGATTGATGAGATAATTTATTTGGAATAAACCTTCCTCCTAATTAGATATGTTTTGAATGAAAGGTAATGTCTCATTATCAAACAAAAGGTTATCACTTTGTGGAACTGTTCGCATCGAAATATTTATTTCTAGGCATGTTCTGTAATTTAAATAGACTTAAAATCCCTTAATATAAGGAAAGTGAAATATAAATAATTTGAATTTTTTGAATTCCAAGAATAATAAAAGTATTAATTCAAATTAAAAAATTTAAGTAACATTTGAGTGTATTAGGTTCAAATAAAAGATGAATAAAAGAAAAACTCTTTCTTTTTAAGGTTTTTTCCTCCGATTTTTAATTGTTTTAAATATTTGAAAATTCCTATTAATTTGTGTTAAGAGGAAAATATTGCAAAATTTCAAAATAATATCTCCGACAGTCGGGAGGCAAATTGTAAAAGAACATTCTAAACCGTTTGTGACATTGGGCTATTCGCGGTTTCTCTTCACTAACCTTGGGGACTTTTAATTGAGATTGATTGCTTTCGCTAAACAACCTTTGATCAACCAAAAATGAAACGTGATACATAAAGTTAGTATGTAAATCAGTTAGAAATGAAGTGAAGTGGTTGAGTTAGGAAATATATAAACTCCGACTGAAAGTAGCAAGTGTGGCTGAAAGAGTAGAGAGGTTGAAAGAGGGAGGCTGTAGGAGAAGTGAAGCTGAAGTGATAGATAAGAGGAAGGAGGAAATAGAGATTGAAATAGAGGGTTTGAGTAAAGATTGTTGCTAGAAGTATATTACCTACTGTTTTTAACAGTTGATCCGGAGTCTGAGTTGCAGCCGAGGAAGGATTAGTGGTAAGAGTCTGTTAGATTACTATTGGTGGGTTGAACTAAGGTACTAGAAAGCTTACCCTGGAGAACATAGGGAGTTGTTGCCATAGTAAATATATGTTAAAAAAATGCTTAAAGATTGTTTTAGTGTTCCTTTAATTATTTGTGTCGTAGTGTTTAATAATTGAATCTAGGGATGGCACAAGATGACGCCCGGGTTGGGTGGGCGTCACAAGTTATATATGATTTTAAAATCTTTTCAAAGTCTCGATTCTTATAGTTTTATGGAAATTTCAAGACATTTGTATTGGTCGAAATATAAGTTTAAACAATGTTGTTCAAATCATTGTCAAATATCCATATATATAACTGATTTTTTGACTATTTATTCGTAAAACATTTTTAAAAGGAAAATATTAAATAAAAAATAAATTTTTGTGGTAAAAATACACGTTTGTTTCCAATCGTGTGAAAACTTCCTAACACTTTTGGAGAGAACAAATTTGTCATATTTCTTTCTATATCTTAAGGCATTTTCAACTTTTTAAAAATTCCTCAAATGATATATACTCAAATAATTTTGTCTGACTTTTTTTTTTTTTTCAAATTTCTAATGTTTGTATACTCCTAATTTGGTTTGTAATAATTCAATCAGAGTTAATAAAACTATGCATACTTTCAAATAAGCAAATAGCAACACAATGCACATTTCATTCATTTACAAAAGTTTAAGAATATTGAAGAAAAATTGATAACGATTGATATATGAGGAAAAAAGTCAATATTTTGCATAAATTGAGCAGTTTTCTGACATAAATAATGAAGCAATTTTTTAGATTAATTGTTAATTTTTTCTATTACATATTTCAAAAATTTTTTTTTTCTTTCAAAGCAATATTTTGAACCGCTTTTTTTAGTTTCAGAACACACCGACTTCAATTAAGTGCTTTCAAAGAATGAAAAGTTTCAATATCACTTGAAGAAGCAATTCTATTCCTTTTTTTTAAAAAACTCTTTTTCATTCTATTCAGTTAGGATGATAAGTTACTCATAAAATAAAACATCAAAAAATTATTGAAGAGATCATCCATCTAATTTATTACATTTCCTTTAAATTATAAGTCTCTCTTAGAATTCTTTCAAATCGTACGAAAAAGAAAACATTTTACGTGATAAATGAAATTGAGAAAAACATCGCTCTCCCTTTCATATTTCTAAAATTGCAAAAAAAAAAAATGATTGCAATCACAATTTATTTTTAACGAAATGCTACCAGTATTTCATTCCTTCTGACATATCTTCAAGAGTTATAACGATTATTTTATTGGAGAGTGTAAGGCATCCATCATTTTTTTTCCCTAAATTACATCTTATCAAACTTTTTCGTATGTTGTCAATAAAATAACTTAAAATATAATGTTAAAAGTTATCAAATTTTCAGTTGTTATGTTTAGATAATTTAATTGAATCAGAAACGTAAACATCATTTATAAAATGTTACTGAACGGATGACAGATGTTAATAACGTCGATGATAATAATTTCTTAAGTATTTTTGGCTGATGAACTATTTACTGAAAAAAGTTTCAATTTATTTTGTCTTTCTAGAAATTATAGTCTTAAGAAATTTCTCAGTGAAATGCTTTCAGTCTTACACTAAGATAGAATTTTTTATTATGCTTGTTATTTAAACATTGTAATCCTTCTAATGTTGTAATTATTTCAGGACGAAATAATGAACAGCAGGGATGGTTTCAGGAACAAATATTATTTAATGCTCGACACGTTCCACAACACAAGACAGGATACAACACATAAATAAAACACAGATTCATGAAGATCACTCAATCGTTCTTTTTAATGAAGTCTCTCGCCTTCGATCGCGCTTGCGCTCGCTAGTCATCCTTCTCATCAAAAGAACATGGGGCGCCATATGGCTACCGTTTTATAGTACATGGAAGGTAGTTATAAATTACAGTGTTACAACATGCAATATTTTTGTTCATTTAGTATTGATGCAGAAACCTCTTCTCTGAATTTATATATTATTTAAAACTCATAATTTTTAAATTAACACATGAATGATTTTAAAAAAATTGGCTAAATGCAGTGATCGTATACTAGGAGAAGTGGCTCTCTGATTATAGATAAAAATTATAATGAAGTCTTAGAACAGAGACTCAAATGAAGAGACCATTATTTAGTGCACTCATTGGTTTACTTAAAGTAACAATTTAAGTTAATAATTACACTCCTGCAGAAGGACGACAGTGGTGTCCCAACCGTTGAAAATGTCGCGTACTTGAATGTAAATGTTTTGGGTGTGATTTAAGAGTGTGACATGCTTGTGGATGTGTCTGTATGAGTGAGTGTCATGGGTAAATGCGTCAAATTCTTGGTGAACTTTTTATTTAACTATTCCGCCATAACGGATGGAGGAAAACCACAAAGAAGGAGAAAGAGCCTGAAATTACGATTCCTTCAAAAGAAGGATTAAATGTTCAATTAATCCTTCAATGTGAATCTTTCAAACACAGGATCAAAGTGCTCAAAAGGGAATATAACATAATAAAACCACTTATTTCAAGATAATGGGAACTACCACGTACCACTCTGTATTAATTCCGCATTTTTTTTTTTTTTTTTTATTGAAAAAAATCATATAATTTTATATCGTTACATCAAAATGAATCAATCAATTTTAAAAATGGTTCTTCTTCCAACATTCTTTAACGGTTTCTTTATTCAGTAAATTTGAAAAGTAACACTGTAAGCTATACATTTATAAAATGAAAAATAATGAGTTTGCGTAACTACTTTAATAATACAACAAATACTTATTTTAATACATTATTTAAAATGTTAGTTAATTTGGGGAAACATTTTTTTCTCTCATCTTATATAATAATTCACGCACTAGTTCTTAAATCTATCATTTTAGATGTTAAACAATAATTAAATTTTTTAATTACCATTTCTTTAGTTTAGTTTTTTAAATTAAAAATATTACCGTTTTGAGTTAAAAATGAGCATTTATTAATGAAACACACATTTGCAAGAGGGAGCCGTTGCTTAGCAACGAAAGGAGCAGGCTGTATTTTTTGATTCTCATTTATTCACATTCTTTTTCAAATATGAAAATTATTAAGTAATTATTTCTAGGGATCTAATTTTTATAATAATATGAACATGATACATTCACGATTTCAGAATTTTTAAGGTAGATTAAATTATTTCTTGTATTAAAATTACAATTCATTTTGTAGAAATTGAGACTTTTTTCTCTTAAAAGCGCTGCAAAATTCATCTGCACAAAAAATCATTTGTACAATTTTAGAAATGTTACTATTTCTCAGAAACAGAAAAGGGGGATTAATACTCGGTTTCTATTAATTTCTAAATATTTTTGGTTTTATTTAAAATTTTACTAAAACTGATTTTCTTTCTCCCAACCTTTTGTATATACGCTCTTAAACTATAAAATGTATATTAAATATTTACTCGGATGTCAAGGAAATAATTTTAGTAATTCAAAATACATAGTATTAAGATTAAATGAGTTTTTTTTAACAAATTCCCATCCTTATTATAAAGTTTAAATATTTTGAAAAAATTATTTTATGAGCCCACACATCCAAAAATGAAAAATATTGTATTCTTGTTTTTTCCTTTATTAATTACCAAAGCTTTTGCGCATGAAGGAAACAGAACAGAACCCTAATTGGAAAAACACAGAAGAAAGAATCGAATATTCAAAAATCAAATCAAAAGAATAGAATCAAATACAAATAATAAAATATTAATATGAATTTGCACTTTTCTTTTTAACAGAAAATTGTTATTTATATGCTAATTTATTTATTTAGGAGATGAAACATAAATCGTTTTGTATGTAAAAGTATTTGGTGAATTTAAATAAAAATTAACTGAAAGTTTATACACAATGATTTGGCATCTAATTAGAATTATGATATCTGTACTATTAATTAATTTTTTTAATGAAAGAAATTCTGTTATTTTTTTTTCTGAAATACTATGGGAAAAAGGATTTCCATACACCCCATTAAACTCTATTAAACTGAATAATTATATTATATAAATATTTTTTCACCTCACCTTATTTTTATGACTGATTGTACCAATTTTGTAACAAATTACATTATATCTTTTGGGCACCATTAATCTTAATACATTTAATATCTTTGAGACAACGTATACCGCCAGTGGTACAGAATGTATATTATTTGTAGAGGTCGCGAGCCATCGATGGAAAAACGCTGTATTATGATTTTATAATCAACCGAGTTTAAGTAAAGTGTAAAATTAAGTTTATGTTAAAAGATAAAATAAGTTAAAGCTGATAGTTATGTAAAGCTAAGATTTCACCAATGCTATTTTTTATTTGCAGTAATATTACGGTGGATAACATCACCAAAACTTTGTCTATAGAAACGTAGTTTTCTTGTAATTGAACGCTCTTCAGTAAATAATGCCATCCAGTTTACATAAACAACGTTTTTGTCCCGTCATCCTTCGCGGTATTTCTGTCGCGAGATAACGGTTTCAATTTTCTAAGAAACCATAGCTTAAGCTGTGTTTTCCTAGGAAAGTGGAGCCATTAATTGGCGGCGGCGGCAATATTTAAATAGATGACGTTACTTATCTTCCTAATCAAGTGTGTTTTAGGGAACAATAGTTTACCTGTTAATTTACATTCCGCTCACATTGCATGCGTTTTAGGAGACCATGCCATCTATTTACATAGGCAACGTTTTAGTGATATCATCTGCCGTATTATTAAGGCCGCTAGATTGCAATGCCATTTTCCAAGGAAAACATAACTTAAGAGAGTTTTTTAAAGTATGTTATCATCAACGTTTTGAAGCGACCATATCAAATGCTGTGAGGAAAGTTCAAAAAATACCTGTGTTAAGAAGCAAAATTGGATATTAATAGGTTATCTCTGACCATTGATTATTTCCTCTTTTTCTTAGAAGTCCATGAGTATGACGTCATTCGTATCCCAAAATCAACAGAGCCATTTTTCCAGCCGTTTTACAGCAAATTCATCAGAAGCAAACCATTGTTTCAATTGTTGTTTCAATTCTACTGTATAACGATGAATCCATGTCTTGAAAATCGGTGGTAACTCGATGCAAAATGATAAAGAAACAATATGTCTACAATCAATTTAAACTATGAATCCGAGTCATATTTAATATATGGTAGTCGTAACACCAACTTATCTTTGCAACACATCTGTAGTCGAAAACTGGTACTCCTCGCGAAACACTTTATTCCATATCCGACTTTTTCTTTTATTTAAGGGATACCAAGATATTACTTTCAATTTGTCAACTATTTTCCACAGAATGAATTTTCAATTTAGAGGTTTCTAAACTCGGTGGATGATTGAAAATAGAATCTAGCTTTCCCGGATGAACTAGCCTCATGAATGATGGAAATATATACAACTGTTCCTTTTTCCAGTTCTCGTGCAAGCCTTAACTTTAAACAGTCACTTAAATTCTTTTCTATCCTGGAATTCTCAGCCTTATGTCAAATGTTCTCCAGAAATGAAGTCATGTCTTTTTCGTCTCAGACGTCAGTTTTTTTTGTTTTTATATCTGATTCAACTGATATTTTGTTTATGAAGAGACTAGACTGCCGTAGGATTTGGGATGTAATTTTTTTTTCCTACCGTGTTTGCGATAATGTACTTTTTCATGAGTTGATGGTATGTACGAATTGTGTAGGCACTTTGCATAAATCTAGGAGAGACTGCGATTTTTCGCTGCCTTGTTTAGAATTCTTATATAGATTGTCTCGTATTGAAATAGTTTTTGGTATTATAATTCATGCTAAAATATTTCTCGAGCTACTGACTACAGGCTGAATAGAAGAATTTCTTTTCCTTTTTAGTTTCTTTGAATTGTGTTCTTTATTACTTTTGTTATAATTTATCACACTATTTTTTTCTGTCTTCAATTTTTGTTTATTTTTATAACGGTATCTGATGTAATTTTTAAGGTTATCAATGCTGCCTCAAATTGGCGGTATCTCGTGATCACATTTCGCCAAATATTGTGCCAAATGTGTATACAAGAACTTGACCTCATAAGACAGCCCTTGCTTTCACTTAGTTTCTCTCTCCAGTTTCTCTCGTTTTCTATTGTAAAATAATAACTACAATTTATTTTATAAATACCTTTATAGCTGTTTAATGTAACATTTATAAAAGTGATTATAATTAAATAAACTTTATGAGAACTTTTGTAAGGAGGTCATTTTCTTCTTATTTAGATGTTTCATTATTTGATTGATAAATTTACTGACAATATAAAAATCGGAAAAAGTTCAACTTCACAATATTGAAAATTTTTATTTTGAAAAAAAATCGACCGGTTAGATTAACTAAAGATTTCCTAAAACATAGTTTTCAAAGGCATCAGACGTGTTTTTAAACCTAAAAAAAATAAGAATTATTGACATATTAACATTGTTTAAAACCAATAAATTTTCTATGTAAATACCATAGCAAAATGAAGTTACACAGATATTAAAATTCCTCTTCACTTCCAATTGAGAATATATTCTCGAAATACAGTGATAGGTTTTGAAATTTGACCATTGACTTTATCTTGGTGCAATTTCCATCTATCAGAATCCCTGGGATGAAAATAAATAGAATTTCTTTTGTACACAAAACATTCTACTGGTAGTATGATTACCTAGTATTTCCACCCATAAGACAATAGTTAAGTCATCAAAAAAGGCCCTTATAATCATGGGTCGTTATAACTGATATATTAAAACGTTACAAAATAAATCATGTCACTTAACAATGCATTTGAAATCCTGAATGTCCTCACTTTCATCATCTAAAGCAAATCGCTTCTCATGTGTATCCTCACGCTAAGAAGCCCCGGGATACCCTAGCGATCCTTCTCTATTTTCGACCCTCTTTCTTGTCAACCATTTTTACCTTTTTTTCAACTTCACGTCTAGACCACAGTTTAATCTTGTTTGGTGCAGCATAGCCATATCTGGCTCTTGCGCCAATAAACTTTACATTCACTCACTCACTCACGCTAAGAAGCTTGTAATGCGAGGTGTGGCTTTTAAATTACGATACTGACGCCGCTACAGAAGAAGTAAACAGGCGTCAAAAAGACAGCTGTTTCACGTGAAGCCATCTCTTCCGAATGCAGTGCCTCTTGCTTCTGTAAACAAATCCATTTACCCGTAGTTTCCTTCGGCATTATAGTTACTCTTTTTTGCCGGAAAAATGATAACTCAGTAACGAATTGTTGTGATGAAACTCACACATGAAATTTCACATGAAACTTAGAAAAAAACCCAACTAAATCTTAAAATTTGTTGAAAGAATGCATGACAATGAATATTTATCGCGTGCACGTGTTTTGGAGTGGTTTAAACACTTTCAAGAAGGTAGAGAAGACGTTGAAGACGATTCACGCCCGGGTGTCACTTCTATGTCAAAAACAGATGACAATATCAAATAATCTAGTTCTATTTGTCCGTTGGATAAGTATTCGGCACATTTTCTCACCAAGATAATGCGCCATCTCATACCACATTGTCTGTCAAGAGGTTTCTAGCCGAGTACAGCATATCAGTGTTAGACTATCTATATTCGCCAGTTCTTGAGAAATGCAACTTATACCTGTTTCCTAGATCTACATCGAAAGAAATAAGATTTGAGTCCGTTGAAGCTGTGAAAGATAAAGTGGCTTGTCTTGAAGGAGACTTCCAGCACCGTTTCGAAGTACGGAAGTTTCGCATGAAGCGTTGTGGGGATAAAGGAGAGGTGTATATTGAAGTTGATAATAAATAAATATGTATGAAATCATAAGAAAAATTTTTACAGCGTCAGTATCGTTATTTTATAGTCACATCCCATACGGGTCCCATTCCGCACATTCCCGCGTTGTCATCAATACCCCTTAGCAAATCATCTTCAGTGTCACCCATTGCCCTAGAAATCTCACACTTTTTGATGGATCTGTTAGAGGTAGCTCGTGATTTGGCATGTGCTTCTATAGATAGTGTTGCCAGATGTTATAAAATAAAAAAAAATTCCAGGTGATGATCGGCAATCTAAACTATATAAATTTTTAGGCCCTAGATGTTTTGAGGATCGTCTTATAGAACAAATATATACCAGAATCATAAAACTTAGGTGAATATTTTTTTCGTGTCTTACCTGAAGGTTATCTTATCTGCAGAAATTTAGAGTGTACTAGTATTCGTATTTATTTTAGCATTGTGTGTGAGTGTTTAAAATTCTAATTTTTAGTTTCCCCATTGTGAGAGAAACCAACGACAATAAGGAAGCTTGTACTGAAACTTACAATTTATTCTCGGAATTAGTTCTGGTAATATTTTTCTCCTAAGTTTTTCGATAGGAAATAACTTTGTAGTCATTGTTGCCGTCATTTTGATAAGGCCTTGCTTCATCAAAAGTAACGATGTAGTTACATTTATTTCCTGCTGAATGATTTTCTCACAATGCTCTACAAAATGTCTTGCGTTGAGCCACGTACCTCAACAACAGGCCATAGATGTTACATTTTTACAGTATTTTATACTATAAACCTAATTAACATGTGCAGACACGTTGTTGTTTTGAGAAAACGGAGTCAACAAAAATGTGTGGCGTTAGGTTCAAAAGATTGTTATTATAATACATTATGATTGTAATAACTGCATTTAGTTTGCTTAACGTGCATTTACTTTGCTGAGATATATTTAATTTAATATTTTATCACCTGATTTTATTTTAATATTTGAACATAATAGTATTGTCAAATCTTTAATAATTTTTCGTTTGCTTCTATTTTAATATTGAATTTTATTGTTGGTTTGAATGGCCGTATCGTCTGTTTTATACTTTTTATTGTTCGCATTGGTCAGGTTTTTTGTACTTTAGAAAGTTTCACTCGTGAAAATAAAAACGCATTAGGAATTTTAGGAGTTCATTTTCTTTTCTAGATATTAATTGTTTCTGTGAAGCCAGGGCTCAGAAGTTCGTTTTAATTTTCAATTTGAATAATTCTACTGTTTCGAGAACGTAATGGGAAACAAATGTTAGCACGTGTGAATTAAAAATTAGCAAAGCCGATTTCGATGTTTTTGTTTAATTTATATATTTTTATTTTTTCCTCAAATATTTGTCGTTAAGTTCTATGTTGGTGGATTTTTTCTTGTTCCATTGACTTTTGCAAGAGTTTGTATTTTTTTCGGGTATTCGGTTTGAAATTACTTTTTATCTAGAAATATATTAATTATTGTTCCTTTGCTATTAGTAATATTACTTATTTAATACTTATGAATTGTCATATATGCATTTCATAGTGATTTTTGATTACTCAATAAGAATATTCCTCCGTAGAAAGCGCGAAAATGTGTCCTTCTATTCGCAGCTTGTTTATTTTAGCCATTTTCGAAGAATCACATATTTGAAAGTATCAGACGATATCTTAAATGTCAATTAATAATATACTGCCAATAATTGTTTTCTCAAAATATTTACATTTTGTAAATCTTCCTACGAAATTGTTCTAAAAAAGTGTAACCACGCTCAGTATATCAGTAACAATTATTGTAGTGGAACATACTACGTTGGAATAAAATGTAGGATATTAAATTTAATGCTAATGTTATATTCTGAAATTTTCCATGGTTGATGTATACGAGTTACAAATAGAGCGATTTTTAAATTTTATTATCTGTTTATATTATTAAATTTCACTGATTTGCAATTGTAATATATCTGACCATCAATAATCATTGTTTTACAAAGGAAAGAAATACACATAATACTGATTGTGTATGATATTTCTTACCGGTTTATATCAACCACTATCATTTTGTTTAATCGGTTACTTTTTTTCACTAATGATCCTAATTTTTATCATCTGACATACATTCATTACATAGACACTGCCTGTCAATGTGAGTTATTGCGCGCAATACGTTATATTTCTATCCCTGTCTGTTCAATACAATCGCTATCTGTCTTCGAGATATATTAATTTTCTGATCAAGACAACAATTCATGTATTTTATCTGCCACGTTGTTTTATCAATGCTTTCTGTACAATGCCTTTACACAAAGGATATTAGTTACGCTGCGATGTTTTTGTCACTTGGGATATCTTTTAGTTCATGCTTACCAGTTCTGGATCATTCATTTCCCTCCTCTTGTTATATAAGATAAGAGCAAAGACATAGTTTTAATACAATGCCTGTCATTGATTACTTGTGTGATTCTGTATTTATTGCACATGTACACTATTTTCTTTGAGTAAGATTTGTTTTGAGTTGTGACCACGGTAGCCTAGTGGTCACGGTGGCAGACTCGCGGCAGGTAGTTTTCATCGAGTCGTAGGATCGAGCCTAGATACCACTGAAACACCATCGTGTAACGGAATTGATGCATGTTATATGCGTCGCGGTTCTGAGTTCTCCTATTGGCGTGGTAGGGAAGTTAGAAGGGAGGTGCGTGACGGCGGTATCCTAGTGGTCATGGTTTCAGACTCGTGGCCGGCGGTTTTCGCTGAGTCACGGGTTCGAACCTTGGCTACTAAGGACCCACCGTGATACGTCCATAAATAATCTCAATCGCATTATTAAAAATGGAAGGGGCATCGTAAAGTTTTAATCATGACTAAGAATGAAATGAGATGAACGGAATAAAATTTCTTTCTGCATATTATTTAATCCTTATGTGTACAATGTTGTAAAGTATAGCTGTTAATGTCGATTTGTTTAGTTTCAAGAAACCAAAGGTTGAAGTAACCGCAATATAGTAAAGTTGGGTTACTTTAATAAAACTAATCAATCGTTTAGAGATTATATGTATTGTACGAATACATTCTGTACCACAAGGTTGCATTACTTATATTTTTGTAATTTTATGTTTTTACATGTAACTTTTTCATGTAAATTGGGCATTGAAATAGTAAATAATATTCTGTTATATATATTTAATGATTTATTGTATAAATTATCATTGGAGTTTTAATCGTGATGCTTCTTTAGATTATATATATGAATATCAATGTACGAATACTTTTTATACTCTCTTTCTACATTACTTTCTTACACATACACACATATAGAGATAGAGAGAATAAATTTTAGTAAACTAAATTCTACAAAATGTTTTGCTAATTCTTTCTAAAATTAATAAATAGACAAACGATATAAATGTTAAAAAAATATACATGAATTATAAGAGATATATATTTGACATAAAGGGAATGCCACAGAAAGTTTATTTAATCATAAAAATAGATCAAATCGTACCCGGGGCTAATGCATGTTAAATCTGTCAAAGCCGAAAATCCTCCCGCTGGCGTGGTGAGGAAGTTAGGAGAAGGAGGTGCCATCTCAGGGGTCGTCTTCGTCACTTGACCGAGGTTCAAAATTAAGAGGTCCATCGCCAAAAGCCCTTGTGTTGTTTCTAGTGCGGCGTTAAAAAAAAAAGCGGTCAAGTCGTGTGTTCGAATCCCGATTCCACCTTCGTGCGTCGAGACTGATGTACAAAAATAAATCAGGACTCAATATCCCCTCCTTAATGTGGTGTGAAAGTTTGGATAGTTAAAATCGAGCTCAGACGTCACTCTCATCACTTGACATTGGCTCAAGAATACGAGGCCCGTTGCTAATAGTTCTCGAGTTGCTTTTTGGTTATTTAATATTTTGTAAAATAATCACTAAATCAAAAAAAAATTGTTCCACTTATTCCCTGACCTGTACGTATTGAAAGTAAGAATGAGCTCCTTATTATTTGTATATTTGTTTTTCTAAAATGATTATAATCATCAAAATAAATAATTAAACATAATAAAATCACGTGATTTTAAAAATCACTCGATGACTTTTTAAGTATCTCGGAACCAACATTCTTTGAACCAAAATGCGGCTCCATAATTGCTTCTTTAACATTATCCACTACTACATGACACAGCGATTAAAATTCCCATCTCAAATCAATCGATTAAAAGAGGTATCGTATAATCTTCATCTTTTCTCAACGATCTGTCCAATTAACGTCTCTCCGTATTTACTTAAGGCAGGGTGACCTCTTTCCGGTGTTGACAGTCTCTTTAAGGTGAATCGAACCGGCGCTAATTAAAAGAAGACTTACAGGCATATATTCTGTGTCACCGGATGCAAATTCAAGTCTCGGTCTTGTTAGAAGTCTCGTTAGGGGCCGAATGATACTGTTTCGGAAAGTGCGATAATTCTTTTTGATTGTTGAATTGATCTTTGGAAAGCTGGAGATAGATTTCTGGCACATTCTATGCATTGAGATTAAAAGCGTTTGAGGTTTAAATTCATTCTTCTGCAATAAAAGATTTTATTTTCAGGGTATGCTAATGGTTTAGTTTTTGTTTGTGTTTGAATTTTTCAGTGCAGTAGTTAGTTAAGAATTGAGTTGTTCTGAAGGTCAAATATTCTAAGATTCGAAAGTAAATAAATACTATTAGCGAATTTTTAGGTGTAATAATGGAAGAAGCTCCCGTGAAATGTAATGGAGATTGGTAAATTGCAAGTAGTATAAATATATTGTAAAACACATTTTCGTTGAAAATATCATTGCTTGATAAGGCTTATTATTGGAAAAATAATTACATCTATGTGAAAAATATAGGTATGAAAAATGATTTCGCATTTCACTGGAAATGTTTACGTATCAAAATATTTACTCTCTTTTGCCGATAACTTTAACAAATAGATGGGAAAAATTACCTTTCATTTTTGCTTATGCTAAAAAAATATGAAATAAAAATTATCTTTAAATGAAGAACTTCAACGAACAGTGTTTGCCGCAAAAAGGGTTTATAAGACTAATTCAGTTGCCTCCCCTTTTGTTATATAAAACCCTGTGCCTTATTTGTTGACGTAAATCCTAATTATTAGTTTCGATATAACTTTAATATTTATCGTTGAATATAATATAATTTCCTTTAATTTTTTTTGTGTGCATTAATCAGTGATTCTGATGTTTTCATTTTTAAATGGGTTTTCTTTAACTCGCATTGTAACGGTGTCTAGTTCAAAACTTTAAAAGATTTTTTTCACATTTTAAAGAGCTTAATTTAGCTAAAATTTTCCATACACGATTGTTTTGGACGACAATACGATAACTTAATTACAATTAATAAAAATAAATTCATTAAAATTAATTTTTTTAAAGAATTAAATTTTACACCATGATTCTCTCCGAGTCGCCAAATGGTCGCCAAATCCGTCATTTACTAATTTATCGTTTCTTTTTATTTTAACTACTCAATTTGCTTACTAAATTCAATTTAATAACATAATTTGTCGTTTGCTTTAATTTTAATTACATGTAGCTTAATTGATTAACATAATGCTTGATTGAGCTAGAAATTCTTACACAATGTTATTTTAGACGATAAATTTAGTAAACGTCAAATAATAAATAAATATAAAAGCTAATTATTGAATAAATTCAATTTGACTCTAGTCCCCTTTTGCTCTTAAAATTATGTTACGCAAAGTGTGAAATTTGAAAGAAAACCAATGTTCAAAAATTTCGTTTTTTACCGGTGTTATTTTGTAACGTAAACAAAAGTGGTTCCAAAAGTATCCGTGTTAGAAATGAGAAATAGAAACGTAGAAACTTAATCATTTTGATATTATCAAGCGATCTTTTTTTTTTCTTTTCCAGGAAGTCTATGAATATGACGCTCTTCGCATAATTTATAAACGTCTAGTAACCATAACTTTTCCTACTGGTAGAATCATCTTCGCCTTCTTTGGAGTAGATTCAATAGAATCAGCCAATTGTTTTGTTTCTTGGTTTCTGGTGCATGATGATCATCGACTGTATTCAAAGCAAATTGACGACGACAACTTGACGCATCACTATTTAAAGTTATAAATCAGTGTTGCACTTCTTTTGACACTGTCTAAAAGATAGCAACACACAATGATAGCACCAAATTACCTTAGAAGTATCATCTCTCGTCAAAAGCAGGTACTTTTTGAATAACCCTCGTAAAAACACTTTAATCCACATCCTACAATTTCTTTTCAGTTTAGATAATCAAGGTATTTCTTTCCATTCGTCGACTGCAACTTATGTTTCCTGTAGAACGAATTTTCAGTTCAATAGATTCTAAACTTCTTTTACTCTCGGCGAATGAATGAAAAAAAAAAAGAATCCAGTTTTCCCGAATGAACTACTCCAGGAATGATGGAGAAATATTCCATTATTCCTGTTTCGACATCTCGTGGAAGCCTTAAGTTTAAACAGTAGCTACATTTCTTCCCCACCCCCCTGACAATTCTTGACCTTATGTCAAATGTTTTCCGGAAATGGAGTAGAGGCGACGTTTTTGTCTGAGATGTAAGTTCTTGATTTTGATTCACCACAGGCTCTGTTTTGAAGGATTCCTGAAGAATTGGAATAAGTTTTTTTGTACAGTGTATGTGATAATATAATTTTTTTAGAAGTTGATAGTATGTTCTGGTTGCGCAGGCGAATTGCATAAATCTGCGTTAGACCACATTTTTTCCTACCATGAGTAGAATATATATGCAGTTTGAGTTGTTTAGATTGTATTAGCAGCAACATCTGTCTCAAAAACAGATATTTTTTAGCAGTTTTCCGTATGTGAACTGGCAAACCCGTCTTTAAAAGTTAACTTTCTATTGATTAAAATATATTCAAACACAAAGCGTGTAAAACTAATTTTTTTTAAAAAAAACAAACTTATTCATGTTTCCTTGGAAAATAAAAACGTTCTTTTTCAGGTTTAAAACATTATTATATATTGGTAAGTGTTTCTAACTTTCAAATTAGCCAAACTTCTAACAGGGTCTCCAGATTTTGTGCGCGAAATCTCATATCTTTAACACTTCCTTATGTTTAATAGTGTTTTTATATTGCCTTGGGGAAACTTTACTACAAAAAAGGTTTGTCAAAGGCTTGCAATATGAGATGCCAAAACAGTGCCATAAGCATGTCATAGTTTGATACTTACTGAGCAACATTGACTTCGAAAAATTAAAATTAAAACTTGCATCTATTCGTTATTCTATTGAGCTCTATGGTGATTTTCCTTTCAACGAATTATTTGGGTATTTTACTGATTGTTTTAGAATTGAAAATTCCTTCCAATAAATTAAATGGTTGCTGTAGCCTAGTTGTCATAGTCGTGAACTCACATCCGGGGTCGAGATTCAATCTTTGATACCCTTAAAGATACACCATGCAGCACACCTGATGCAAGATAAATCTGGTAGAGGTTCCAAATCCTCCTATTGGTGTGATCTGGAAATTTGAAGAGTGATATATCAGCTCAGGTGTCTTCCTCTTCACTAGACCGAAGTTCAAAAAACTTGGTCCACCACCAATAGTCTTTTTTTTCTTTGTTCTAACGTGAACTGTTATTTATTAATCTTTATTGTTGTAAAAATTGCAAAAAAGTAACTCTTTTCCTCAAGAAATGGGTGAGTGTCTCCTTTGGGCCTGTTTGTCACTCTAATCCCTTTGGGAGAGCTCAGTACCCTTAGGCATTCAGCCAATAGCCGTCGCATTAATTCTAAGTGCGACATTAATAAAATAATCAAGCAAGCAATCTATGAGGATGTTAATAAGCAATCAATCAAATCCAAACCAATGATTCGTAGATTCGAATCGTGATGCCACTAAGGACTCGTCAATAACGGAGATGAGGCACATTAAATCTTTCGTGACTCAATGCTCTCATATTGGAATGATATGGACGTTTGAAGAGGTTGTGTCATCTTATAGGTATCGTACTATTCATAAAATTACAAGGTCTGTCGTCTATAGCTTTCTTATCTCTTCTAAGTGTAAATATTTATTAAAAAGGAAATTAAAATTTCGAATAATACGGTAAATCGTTATGAAGTTTTTATTCCTAAATTATTGATTAAGACTCTTAAAGTAATACAAATTTAATGTAAACGTATTTTTGTGACTTCCTATTGTCCATTACCAAAACGTATTCCCCGTGCAACATGATCGTCACTCTACAAAACTCGGATACCTCTCCAACATTCCTCGCGTAATGCTACGCAACGAAAACGATTAAAATTCCAGTTCGAAATCTATCGATTAAAAGAGGTATAGGAATCTTCATCTCCCTTAACGATCTGTCCAATTAACGTATCTACGTATTTATTTAAAACAGGGTCCCTCTCTGTTAAGTCTGACTAAGACGGGAGAGAAACGGCGCTAATTGGACGGAGTCTCTTCGGCGTTTACCCTACACAACCGTATGCAAATTTCAGTCTTGGTCTTGATGGGAGAATCGTTAGAGAAGCGATGTGATGTATTTCGGAGGGTGTGAGAATTCTTCTTAATTGCGGAATTGGTCGTTAAAAGTTTGGAATTGGATTTTGAATAGGATGCGCGTTAATGGGGTTTTACTTGACATTTGTTATCGTTATATAGCTTCAGAGCTTACTATTTTGGTTGTATATATTCAGCATTTTATTTATTAGAAGTTAATTTAAGTAGCATTTTAGTGATTTATTTATGTAGTTGTTCCATGTACTTTAACATACTTAAAGTTAAAAAAAAATAATTTTTAGTCAATACTATAAAAGGCAAGTCATCTCAACAGACACATCTCATATGTTAATTTTTACACCATTTACTGTTTGAGGGATTTTTAAGCAATGGCGTCCTAGGAAAGTGAGCCGTTATCTGGCGGCCGCAATATTACGGCGGATGATGTGACTGAAACTTTGTCTATGTAAGACAGATATTGTGGTTTCCTAAAGATCATTGAACAAGAGAGGAACATAAATCACATAAAAGGTATGCTATTGATCCAGACATGACTTGTAAGTTTAATGCCGTCATCCATAGTACGCACGAAAATGGCACCGATTTCCCAGGAAACCATAGCTACAGGATTCAACCATTCACAAGAACATTACTTTATCCAATTTGATGACACATCCATAAATAATATTTCTCATTCTTCGATTCACCCCCAACACCTATTAATGTTCAAATAAAAAAGTATCAACGTCACCTTTTAAAGATCTAGAAACACCATATGTAGAGACGGCACCATGTGCGGAGCGGGGGGTTGGTCCCTCGAATTATGTAGAGACTATTAAACAGTGGTCATTATTTCATATGATAGTATGTAATCCGCTTTTTACTTTTCAATTACCCTTTTGGACGACATTATGAGGTAATGCGAGATGTTTTGAGAACTTCAACGTGTGAATAAAACTTAATTTATGTAAATCGGCATTGCTGTACATATAAAAGTGTAGTGAATAGGAGTAGATGATATACAGAGATTAGACTGTTTATATTCTGAGAGAAAGTTAGCGAGATTATAATGCACACGTCATTGGTGTCAGAAGGTTAAGGAATCGAAAGTTATCAATATTTAACTTGGACCCAGTGTATAAGTATTGTTCCTGACTTGGACCCACTCTAAGGGTAATTGATATATTAATCCGTTGATCTTATTGCTTAAGGACACATATTAGTTACTGCACCACCCTCCAAATACAAACGTTTATTTTTATTCTTATTTTATAATAACAATAAAAATAGTTTAAAGATTTGTGTCTGGTTATAGTGTAACTATCAAAGGATCGGATCGAAAGTACCCAAGCGGGGGTGTCTGCTACGGGTGGGATCATGAAAAATACAGACATCAGTAGGAATATTAGTTCAAAGTGACAAGTTAGTGATTTAAATTGATTTAAAATAATTTTTAGTCGCATAATTTTTTTTTATTCATTAAACTGTGTCTTCAAATCCCTGGTTCGTGGTCGGCGTTGTTTTCATCAAGCCGTGGGCTTGAACCCAGGTGGCACTATAAATTCCTGCCGAACACGCAGCCCCTGGACCACATGTGGTTCGCTAGGTATCAACCTGCGGCCCTTCGAACTGGGTCATCTGAATAAGGATTTAAAATTTTAAGTGCCAAAGAACGTCCCACCATATGCTGTTCGTATCATATCCCATTACAGGGGGAATATCTCATTACATTGATTCAAATATCATAATTTTTCTTCTATAATCTTGTTCAGAGACGAATACAAAGCTCATTTTAAAAAGCACTACGGCCATCTTGCTTAAGTGGACGTTGCACAATGTATGCCTATTCAGAAAAATTACTGAACAGCTCGAGTATGCTTATTAGACGCGAGGAAGTAATGGAATGTGAGAATCATGCGAAATAGGAGCAACCAGTTCTGCCTGCAGTAAGTCTTAAATTTGATGCAGAAGTGTATGGTACCAGAGCGACTGACTACTCGGTGTCTTTTGGTCGCTAATAATTTAGCGCCAGCTCTATGTTGCAACAGCAGAACAGTTTTTAAAATTATATTTCGACCAAAATACATTCAATTCAGCAGAATATAATGTCCCTTAGTTTATTGCAGAATGTTTTAGATTTCTCTAATGAGGTTCAGAAGGATATATATATATATATATATATATATATATATATATGGGATGACCGATGTTGCTAATTATTCTAATTAAATAATCAAACATTGCATACTAGCCCATTTAATATTGACGTTTCACATTAACAATTATTGCACACACTGAACGAGACATTTCACAATAACATTTAAAAACTAAAATAACGATTGTCTTCAACGTCTGAAATCACAAATCGTCTTTTTGGTTACGAGACATCACCGAGGGCGGCTTCTTTGTTTCTATAACTCTAGTCGACTCTCCTTCGACAGCGTGCTCCCTTCAGAAGCAGAGGCACGCCCTCTATGATCGGATGTTTTTCTATAAAGCTACATGCATATAAATACATGCACTCCACCGGAATAAAATGTGTTTCCTAAGTGGTTCGCAAAGACTTTCTGGTTGGATAGGCCTACTACAAACCCATCTTGTAGTGAGGCTGATGCATGCTAAATCAGTTATGGTCACAAACCCTCCCATTGGCGGGGTGTGGAAGTTTGGTGAGGAAGGTTCCAGGCCGGGTATCGTCCTCGTCACTTAATGGAAACTCAAAATTGCGAGCTCCTTCACCAAGAACATTCGAGTTTTTTTTCCTGTGTGACGTTAATGAACAAATACACATGAACCTGAGCACACGTGCACACTTATGTGCATATATACAACGTATTATATTACATCTATAAGTGTATATGTAACTAAACTACTATCTTTCATAACTTTTTACACTATTTACCAAATGAAATAAGATCTGTTTAATTCACTCTTATCAAACGGTTTTTGGATAATATGGAACACATCCCCCTTTTTCTTACTATACAAATCGTATCGCTTCCACACTGTTTTTTGAGGGACGTAGCTACTGTGTAAAGAAATTATATTCATTTCTCTGCAACAATTTCTTCCAATATATCAATAGAATAATCTTTATTTTTATGATACTCATGGACCCTCACTTGCCAAATAAGACTTGGGGAATTCCCTGAGGTTCCCTAGGCTTCATTATTGTAAACAGCAGTCTGATGACAAAATGGACATCTGAGTTGGTACTCTAATTTTCACATGCACGCTCGTGGTTCAACGCAGCCCAATTCGCATCGTAACTGTGAATCATGGTCAGATGACGAAGTCGACATCCAAATTCGTACCCTGTTTTTCACATCCATGTCACGGCGATTAATTGCATTAAAGTATTTTATTTGTAATGTCCGATTTCTTTTGAAGCTGCTGATGGATTGAAAGAAATTCATTTAGAAAATTATTAATATTTTAATCTGTCATTTTATGCGTTAAATCTGTCGGGGCCGAATGTCCTCCCGTTGGCGTGGTGTGAAAGTGAGGAAAGGGTGGTGCCAGGTTAGGTGTCGTCCTCGTCACTTGACCGTGGCTCAAAATTAGGAGGTCCGTCGCCAATAGCCCTCGTGTTACTTCTAGTGTGACGTTAATAAAAACTAAACTAAACAAAACTAAAACTATTTTTTATTTGCGGTTCTGGAAATATTAGAAATAATTTTTTAACTTGTGTGATTTCATTCTTGGTATGGTTTTATAGTAAATGTGTCAATACCACGAATTGACATTACTTAATATTTCTAACATACATTTGAATAATTTCCATTCTAATTCATGGGATTCACTGAAGATGGATATATTCTAAATCAGGATTCTCAGTGGATATTGTACTTAAAAATTTAATTTCTTTTTTTCGCTCTAAATTTTTATTACTTTAAATTTCAAATGTGATTTTTCTTAAAGTAACGAATGTATAAATTTCACAGCCCTTTATTCTTTTCTTTACAAATGAATCGTCCTTTAAATATATTTTTTAAATTCCTACTATTAGCTCACACTTTCTATATATATATATATATATATATATATGTAATGATTTAACTTTTAATTCAATAATTACCCTAAATAATAAATTAATTTTCTATTCTATCTCATTCCCTAATACAAAAGTAAAGAGTTCATTCTTATTTCCTGATCCCCTTCCAAAAGTATCCTATAATTTATTACATCACGCGCTCTTGAAAAGGATTAATTCTGCTTAAACTAATTATAAATCTATCAAAAACAATCCCTTTTTAATTCCCTATCTACTATATTTCCCTGGAATCCCCTTATTCTTACCACGTGCTTATGACGTTTGATGGGAATTTTCCCTAGTATATAAGCTAAAACGCAACGATAAACGTTCTCTTTTTCATACTGCGCTTGCTCTTTTATATACAATTGTTCTGCTCTTACCAAAATGATGTAACCAAATACTACGTAATGAAAATGGTCTCTCTCTCACAGCTTTAAATAAAAGTAAAAAGTCACTAAGCCTCGACTGTTATTGATAGTATGTTGCATTACAAAAATCGAATGGGATAATGTTTACATTTAGCCGGCAGGATAAGAGTTCCTCACTGGTGGAAACGTGAGATTTAAAATTTCGATAACATGAGAGTGAGACCGTGCCGAGCAATTCTACTGGAATTCCGCTTTCCGACGACCAGGAATCATACCGAAACCCCGCATGAAGGCCGCCAGCAGAAATCAACAGCGATGCCAGTCTTTACTTACGACCATCGATACCGTTGCAATGCCGAGTAAATATCTCCATCAATTTTCAAGGACTTTTTTTTCAATACGTATCTTTTGAGATGTTCCAATATGGCCGACCTATATCATTCGAAACAAACAAAGTGGAATTCTAATTAGGAAGCAGTGCAAGCCCTACCATGTATGTGAACTTAAAAAGAAAAATATTTATTTCATCTGGGATTGCGTCAGCTAAGTTAAATTTTTAGTGAATTTTCAATGATTTACTAAATTTATAAAAATTAAATTAATTTCTAATTAGTAATTTTTAAAGCACTCTTCCTGTAAATTGATTATTGTGATAACATTGCCTGATGTGTAATTGAAATTGGTATTCATTTAAATTTTGATACTTAGTTCTTATGAAATATAAAAAGTTAACATATTTTGGAATTTGATTAAATGTTATAAAAGTGTTTTTTGAAAAATATTACATCATGTGTTGTGTGTATTATCAAAGTTTGGAATTGTTCTAAAAGTGTCTGGTTTCTAAAAGTTTTTAGCTATAAAAAAAAATGTGATATTATTATACATAGATGAAATAGCTTTTGAATTTAATTCTAAATGGATTTTTAGGCCACAGTCATATGTAAGAAATAACATTTTATTTTGTGTGTGTAGTAAAACAAAGTTTGTTTATATTTAATATATCAGAATATTTTTAGTGAAACATTTTTTGAAACCACAAATTGAAATCTTATTATTGCTACAAGGTAAACAAACTAGAAAAATAATGTGTGCTATATAAATGAATATGATTTAAATTTTATAATTTTGCTTTATTAAGAAAAATATTTGAACAATGTTTAATTAGATCTGTGTGGTGGATATTCTAAAATATTATAAGAAATATCTATGAATTTACATATTTTAGTTTTGAATTGAATAATTATTGAGAAATATTTTAGACTTGAATGAAGCATATTGTTGTTAAACATTACTTGAGAAATGATAAATAATATATTGATTTAAATGAAGTTGTTGTTGAAATAAGAAATGTTATATACTTTATGAAATGAATATTATATGGTTTTAAAATGAAAACCAACAATGTGTTTTATGTAATGAAAGTAAAAGAAAATTTTTGAATGTTTAATTATCAATAATACTATTTTAAGTTTAAAAGATGTTTTGTATTTAAAAGAATGTGTGTCTAGTTTAGATGATTTCTATAGATGAAGGTATTAATAAAGGAAGGTGGATAATTAATTTAAATAATGAATAATATGAATAAATAATAAATAAATAGAATAGAATAGCTGTTCCAGTGTGACATGCGAACAAGTGTGGCACAGTTTTTGTCAACCACATTTCTTCAGCTAATTTTGAAAAAGGTTTGGTTTAGAAATTGTTGTAGACTAAGACAATGAAAAAGTAATAAATAATACAAACATACTTTTATAACTATTTTTTAAATTTAAGTAATACTTGTAAAACGAATTTTAAAAAAAAAACTTGCATTTCTATGTCTGTTGATATCCCTGTACTATGTGGTGAAAACAAAGTTTAGGTTTTTGCATGCTTATTTCTTCACCCAGAGATGCATGTGGAAAATTTGTAAACAATGTATTGGATACTGTGTCAGAGTCTTGTCATCGGTGATCAAAATGCAATTGAATTTAAGAATTGTCAAATTCATTTCTTTTAAAATATTATACTTGTTTTTTATATTACTTTTGATTCACAAATGCCACTACATATCTCTGTTGTATTTTATTTTTTTTTTACAGGTTCAAAATTTGTTAGATGTTTGCTAATACACACACAACAAATTTATCTTTTCAATTTTTATTTGCTCTATTTGAATATTACTGTGTTAGAGGACGGATTTTGGTATGAACGATGCAAAAGTGTTTTCATACTATACTTAAAGTTCTAAATTTGAATGTTTCACGCAAGGTTGTACGTTCGTTTGCAGGGGAAGATGGTTACTTTTGGCCCAAGCTACTTACCGGTTTTGCTATTGCCTAATGCAAAAGTAATTTCATTTGCTTTACCTTTCTTGGCCTTGTACAGTCCTGCTCTTGAAAGATACGGCAAATGCAATGTAAACTAGATTACTGTGAGCTTTACTATCTATTTTGCCCTACTTTTGCTTTACACGTGCTTATGACGTTTGATGGGAATTTTCCCTAGTATATAAGCTAAGCAACGAGTAAATGTCCCTTTTGTCATAGCTGCTTTTGACAATTGTTCTGCTCTTACCAAAATGATGTACCAAATACTACGTAATGAAAATGGTCTCTATCACAGCTTTAAATAAAAGTAAAAAGTACTAAGCCTCGACTGTTATTGATGGTATGTTGCATTACAAAAATCAGATGGGATAATCATATATATATATATATATATATATATATATATATATATATATATATATATATATATATATATATATATATATATATATATATATATTATTCAAATTTTTCATCGTGCATAAAATATCTTTTATTCATCCACTCAAGTTCAAATCTATTTTTTTTAAACTTGTAGCGGATGACACTTGATGTTATTACAGTTTTCCCCCCAAAATTAATTAAATTTAATTGGTGATAATGCATTTTAGCCCAACCACTTGGCGTGATTTTAAAAATTGCCAAACTTGGCGATTTTTTTTTTGGCTGAACGTTAAGTCTGCGAAGTGGTCCAGATAGCCACATTTTGGCAAAATAGCCAAAATTTCTTCGCCGAGGCTGGCTATCAAATATACCAATAATTTAATTATTTATAAGAAGTAACTAAAATAAAAAAAAATTTTTTCGTTGACCTAAGTAGGAATTGACTTTTTTTTTTTTAATATTACTCGTTTTATCTTAACACATGCAAATCAACCACTATTCATATTATTTATTTCACCTAGCTCCTTTCTATACAAAAATCACAAGTAACCAAGGTATTACCTTCAATTTATCAGCACCTACTTCTATTTCCGAAAAAGAACGGGATTTTCAATTCAGTGGACTCTAAACTCCATTTAAACCAGACGAATGAGTAAAAATAGAATCCAGTTTTCCCGGATGAACTAGCTTCATGAATGATGGAAAGAAATACAATTGTTCCTCTTTCCCGTTCCCGTGCGATCCCTAACTTTAAAAGAAAGAAAGAAGCTGAAATCTTCTTTTCCTCAGAGTTGTCAGACTTTTGTCAAGTGTTCTCCGGAAATTAAGTCGTATCCTTTTCGGTCCTGACGTAGGTCCGCTCTTGTTGATTTCTGATCCCCCAGAGGTTTTATTTATGAAATGTCTCTTGTGTAGGATTGGGATTTGGAACGTTTTTATCGTTCTGTGTCTATTTAATGGAAAGTTTGCAACAGCGTGCTTTTGTAGAGTTGATGACATGTAGGGATTGCTGCTGCGTGTCGCATAAATCCAGGTGGAAAAAGATTGCGGTTTTCCAGCCGTGGAATGGAATTTTCTTTTGTATAGTTTTGAGTCCTGTCGGAACACATTTTTTTTATTCTATCTTCCATCCCACAATGCTTCATTTTAGTTAATCAATACAAGATTATAAAAATGTATAAGATTATAAAAAAAGCGCTACATTATTTTCATTATTTAATCAAATTTACGATCGGATATCAGTTTATATTTTAATTGGATTTTCTTCAGATATTTTGTATAATAATAACTATTTATTAATCAACATGTATTAGTTAATTTTTAGGACATAAATTTTTTTATAAAAAAATATTTTGTCTAGCATTCCCTGCAGATTTATTAATATTTTTTAAATTAAAATTTCATCCTATTTTTATTGTTCATTAAATCGATTTGAAATATGTATGAACACTGGCGTACAAACTAAGCAGCATATATTATCTTAGTAATATTCTGTAGTTAAGATTAAGGCCAAAGCCCGAAATAATGTTAATGCATATAGCACCTATATTTATTACACATATTCATATTATTCTTTATAAAATGTATATATATAAGCGTTTACACAATGATTATACTAATATATATTATTAAACACACCGTATATTATTACTACAAAACTATATTTGACAAATAACAATAGTTTTTAAATTTATTTTTGTAATAACACATCGATCAATAACTCCCAAGACTAACCCAGAGATGGCGCTCGTAGTAAACCAGTAACCAGGTCTTTCTAGAGTACTAACCTTTGGTTGAAACGTGTCAAAATTTTAAGTCGATCGGACCAGGAAAAAGGTTTTTTGAAGTGAAGTGAAAAAGGTTTTTTCCAAGTGGGTGCCGCGATTGCTTTCGATGGAACAAAAACAGCAACGAGTCGATGATTCAGAAAGCTGTTTATCGCTGTTTACTCGCAACAAAAAAGATTTCTTGCGGGGAAAAAAAAAAAAAAAAAAAAAAAGATTTGGAAAAGCGTTGGGACTACTAGAATAATCTCTAAAAGGTGATTAACAAAAGGTGTTATGTTGATGAATAAAAAAAAATTTGCAATAAAAATGTTGTTTTCAATTTTAGACTCGGGAGTTATTGATCGATGTGTTACTTTAATAATCAGAGCTATAAGAACGTTCTTAAGTGCAAAAACGATGTTCACATTTAACAAAAGGAATCAAACCTTTATACGATTTGTTTGAGTATCTAACGTATTTATTTCACCAGATGCATAATATATTTATGTATAAAACAGAAAAGAAGAAAACTTAAAGCATTACCAAATATTGAAAGTATAGAGGAATACAGTATCAACATAAATCAAATCATGGAATGCTAAACATTTCGAGTAGCAGGTATTTTAAAAAATAGTCTGCTCTCTCTACCATTGCTCTGGTGAATCATTTGATTTGTTGCCAAAATCCTGACACGATTTAAGTCAAATTTATATTCGGATTTCAAAATTAAACAAATGCTAAAATATTACTTCAGACAGTAAATTCAAAGTGAACTATCCAACTTCAAAATTCCATATTTTCAAAAATAAGGGACATTTTACGATAAGTAATTTCTGAATACAAAAGAAAACAGTAGAAACTTTATATTGTGAAAAGTAGATAGCCCTCTTGAGGCTATTTCACGCAAGCTGTTTTGGAATCTTACATGTGGCTACATTGCAGTCGGCTCGGTTGCAATATCAAGATGATTTGAAATTTCACAGCTGGGCATCTAAGCCACCTGATATGTGATTTCTACATTTGCGGGTTTGTAAAAGTTAAACCGTATACACCACCATTACCAACAGATTTATGTGAACTACTGGTTATGGACTTTAACAACAGGTTTCTCTGCTGCTTTAAAATCAATTATTACAGACACATTAAAAGGTGCTTAGCAAGAATTTACATATCGAATTGATATTATACGTGTAACTAAAGAAAGTTATATCGAACACTTGTAAAAAAAAATTCCATTTTATCCCTAATCATTTTGTGCCATTTATTTCTGAAAATATAAAAAATTGAAATAGGATTAATAACCTTGAATAATTTGAATAATCCTGTATTACGTAATATACTGTTCAGATACTTAAATTAAAACAAATGAAAAGTTATTATGCTGATGATAATATTCGGTTTGATATCAAAATAATCTATAAGATATTACAGTAGACAGGATATTATTATACCAGATTGTAATGTTCGTTAAAATACCAAAATTTAAGCAATCAACTTTAATTAGTTACTTTTGCACATGGCACAAATATCGCCAGCTTGCCAAATCATACAAGATATGAGCCAAATTTGGCATCTACTCTTACATTAAGAACGAATGAATATTTTAAGGTTTATAATTAATTTTTAACTTACATTCTTTACTTAAAAGTCGATATTTATGGGTAAAAAATGTTGAATAAAGTTGTGGGATAACTAATATTGGTACTTTTCTATTTTGCTGGCGCAAGAGATAAAGTCGCCATAAATGATAAAACCGGCGCCGAACGGAATATGTGTATAACAGGTCAATTGAAAAGTCCCCGGCCTACCATAATAAAACACATTTTTTTTTGGCAAAATTAGATTTTTTTATTCAACATAATTCCCTTCAAGGGTGATACACTGATTATAGCAACCCTCCAACTTTTCGATACCATTTTTGTAGTACGATTTGTCTTTTGCTTCAAAATAGGCCTCAGTTTCGGCGATCACCTCTTCATTCGACGAAACTTTCTTCCCAGCGAGCATTCTTTTGAGATCTGAGAAAAGGGAATAGGCGCTGAGGGCCAGATCTGGAGAATACGGTGGATGAGGAAGCAATTCGAAGCCCAATTCATGGATTTTCGCCATCGTTTTCACTGACTTGTGACACGGTGCATTGTCTTGGTGAAGCAGCACTTTCTTTTTCTTCAAATGCGGCCGTTTTTCGGTGATGTCGTCCTTCAAACGGTCCAATAACGCTATGTAACAGTCGCTGTTGATTGTCCTTTCTTTTTCAAAGTAGCTAATGAAAATTATTCCATGCGCATCCCAAAATACAGAAACCATAACCTTGCCAGCCGACTGTTGCATTTTCCCACGCTTTGGAGCGGGTTCATCGTGTGCAGTCCACTCGGATGACTGCCGATTGGACTTCGAAGTGAAATGATGGAGCCATGTTTCATCCATTGTCACATATCGACGCAAAAACTCGGGTTTATTACGCTTGATCATCTTCAAATACTGCTCCAAATCATCTACTCGTCGTTGTTTTTGGTCAAAAGTGAGCACCCACTTTGCACAGAGCTTTCTCATACCCAAATATTCGTGAATGATATGATGTACACGTTCAGTTGATATCTTTAGAGTGTCTGCTATTTCATTCAATTTCAATTTACGGTCATTCAAAATCATTTTGTGGATTTTTTTAATGTTTTCCTCGGTAACAACCTCTTTTGGGCGTCCACTGCGTTCACCGTCTTCGGTGCTCATTTCACCACGTCTAAATTTAGCATACCAATCCTTGATGGTTGATTTTCCTGGAGTAGGGTCCGGAAACTCGGCATCTAGCCAAGTTTTTGCTTCAACTGTATTTTTTCCCTTCAAAAAGCAATATTTTATCAACACGCGAAATTCCTTTTTATCAATTTTTTTCACAATAACAAAAGTTTCTTCCCTCAGAATGCTATAATTCACAAACTAATGATCTGACAGCTGTCAAATTTATACGCGCATCTTTTGAGGTTTAGGGCTAACTAAAAAACATATGGATTTAGTTCTAGTAGAGCCATTTATGTTTCAGGCCGGGAACTTTTCAATTGTGTGTTGTCACCAATAAAGTCTGCTTTGCGAGATTTGCGCCGGCGAACTGCAAAAGTACCCTAATATTTTATCAATAATTTTTAATATTTATCTCTTGTAAGTCATTAAATAAAGTTAAAAACTCACTATAATTTTTGTATTGTTATACATCCATTTTTATCGAATAAAACGGCTCTGATACCAAATAATTATTGCTGTTTACTGATATCATCCATACCAAAAACACATTAAATAGTGACATTGTACTACTTATTTCATTTCATACGATGTCAACTGCTTATCTTTTGTTGGAAAGGATACTTTAGTTACTAATGATACCATTTATATTATCTGACACACGTTCAGCGTTACAGGAACGCTGATTGTCAATTTGAGTTATATACAGTATGTTATTCTGACATTCCAATCTTTTCTCAATACGAAACATTTTTCTGTTAATGGGTCTCGAGATGTATATAATTTTCTGATCAAGATAAAGTTCGTGTTTTATCTTATCTTTCTATACAATGTTTGTATTAGAGAAATATAAATACTGTTTGATGTTTTTGTCACATTAAGATATCTTTTTATGGATACATTTCACTTTCCTTTCAGTATTTTTCTTTTTTGACTTGTTATCAAGAACAGACAGGATTCATACAATGCTTCCCGAGTGTATACTCTTTTTTTTTTCGTTGAAGGGTTTGGTATTATTCATTGGCGGCAATTAGGAAGGGATATTCCACTTTCCTTTTTTTGGGAAAAATTTAAATTTTTATTCCATTTTAGACGCCTGAAATTAGGAATTATAAGGAAAACATTTCTCTATTGTCTTGCTACATAGTTATCTTTCGTTTTTCTTAATTATTAAAGAAATTATTTCGGGGAGATGTGTTCAAAACGAAATGCTATGAAATCCACGGTTATTAGACAATTGCGTCTCGGCTACTAGTTTTATATAATACAACTCACTGGTTGGAATTTGGCAAATTATCGTTTTTTAGAGTTTATCTTAAGCAAATGATACTTTCTTTAAAATTATATTATAACCGATTGATTTTGGGATTTCTCGAGACAATATCTGACTGAAACATACATGTGTAATATGGTTCCTTCAATGAAAGTCTTATTTTATAGTATTAAAAACATTTATACACTAGTATTAAAACTGAATAAGTTATATATAGTTATCAACGTTTTCTTCTTGGTTCAAATTTGCTATGAAAGCGTCAAACACTTTCCATTGTGTGGATAAGTTTTTAAATTTTTCGTGTATGTGTGTTTCTACCCCACCTTACAGTTCCTAGCTTCCCCCCTGTTATTTTTGCTGTCTGTGTATTTTGCACCCCGCTCCCCATTTTCTTGTTCCTAATCGCCATCAGTGAATATTGTTATACTGATGCCAACAAAATTACTTTCTTATTATATAGTTGTGTTAATAACGATTAGTATATCATCCACTATTGAAAATACGCAATGATTTCTGCAAACGCGCACATTAAGATTTGGAAGAAAAAAAAAGAAATTTATTGCAAATGCCATCGATATTGATACTTTTATCTCACAAGAGACACCCCTAGATATAATTGTTGAGTACCAGGTATTTGATTACATCAGATTTTTAACGGTTAGGTAAATAGGCTATTAAAAATTATATAGGTGTTCTCCCTATAGCATATAGTTATAATTATAATGCATAATTCAGCAGGCTATAATTTAAAAAAATTAGTTTCTTTCTTTACTCTGTAAAAGATAATATAATTTAATAATAAATTTTCATACTATAAAATTTTAACAATTACCTCGGGGTCTCGTAAAAATTTAAATGCTAATAAAAGTAATCGAGAGAGTAACATTTATTATTCTTAAGACTACTCAGTCACCATTCAGAGGTTAGACATTTCTTCTTCGTCATTTCTTGACCTTCCGAACACTCAATTATAGAGCTCTCTTGAATTCTAGATGAACTCTTATCATCTCCATACTGCAAGTTACTTCCATCTATGGCTTCCTGAAACCAAACAAATATTAATAGCTGTAATTTATAATATTAGATACTTGAGGATAAATTAATATGCAGAATACATATTTCCAGATATCTTAGTAACAATTATATATATATATATATATATATATATATATATAATTATTACCAATATATTACAAAGATATACATACATACGCGCGCGCACACACACACACACACACACACACACACACACACACACACACACACACACACACAGTCTAGTGGTTGAATCGGACTAGTGGTCGGAGGTTTTCGTTCAGACATGGGTTCGAGCCTTGATGACACGAAAGACCCGACGTGTAGCCGGGGCTAATGCACGTTAAATCTGTCGGGGGCAAAAGTCCTCCCTAAGCGTGGTGTGGAAGTTAGAGAGGAGGGTGCCAGCTCAGGTGTCGTCCGCGTCATTTGACCGAGGTTCAAATTTACGTGGTCCGTCGTCAAGAGCCCTCGTGTTGCTTCTAGTGTGACGTTAATAAAACCAAACCATTATTTTGAATTCAATTTAGCTTAATTATATTCAATTTAATAATTTATCGTTTCCTTTAATTTTAGTATCGGAAAGGCTTACTATTGTCCATTTCAAGATATTTCGTCGTTTACTTTAATTTCTATATTTAATTGAGTAATTTAATAATAATTATAAAAAAAATTTACAGCTTGAGTTTCTAAATCTGCAAACTTTGCATAGAACATTTTTTGTATTTTTGCTTTTTTAGTTTTTAAAGATTTTTTTTTCCTATTTCATTAATTTTTTTTTTTTTTTCGTTTTTAGTTTTCAGGATTTTTTTCAGTTTATAATTTCAGTGTTATTGCCATGTTGTAATAATATATTTTGTAGAGAGGAATAATTAGGCTATGATTTTAAAATAACCCAGTTTAATAGTGAAATAGCTGTGACAATATGCAATTTATTATCCATCATTTTTTCGTTTTCTTAAATTTTCCAAATTTTTTCAAATTTCATAATTGTTTTCTTCTCTGATATTTTGGTTATTTTTGTATTCTTTTTTATAGTTGAACCCACGCACACACATATATGATTTGTCAGAAAAATATTACAACCCAAGTTTTATATAAATACTATATTTTTAAAAATAAAATTTGCGTTTTTTTTTTTTTTTTTTTGTTTATCTTACTGAGTACTTGTTTTATTTAAAGTTCGCAAATCATAAAATTTTGAGAATTTAGTTCACATTGATAATCATTCATACATGTCATATCCTTGCTTAATTTTTCGCAGCTTTTATTATGCATGAGGGCGAGATATTAACTTGATTTTTTGAGTCGTTGCCAGTTTCCTATCAGACATATAAATCCGCTGCTTAAATAATTCCGACGTAATCTATGAAGCAGGAAGAAATGTGTCAAAACTGTTTTTGCTGCGACATGTTTGATAAATTATTGTGATGAAAAAAAGCACATTTTGAGGTTAAAATAATTGTTAAAAATATTTCAACGCAAAGGAAAATATAAAACGTCTGACCCTTTTTTCCCCCTTCTTATTTTTATGCTATATATTTCTATTGTGAACGTTTCTTTCATTAGAAGATGCATAAATAGGCAAAAAAAAAAAAAAAAGCTTGGTTTCAAGTTTCACTTTTCTTAAAATATGTTGTTTTGAATTAACATTCATTTATTGCAAAAAAATATTGTTTTTAATTATTTGACAAACATTGACCATTTTTATTTGAAAATGAAATATTACACATTTATGAAATTAACTTAAAATTTATAAAAAAAATTTACTATCTATCGAATACAAAGAAATTAAGCTGAAAAATAAATATATACTAATAAATAATCCAAAAATTTGTAATTCAGATTAAGGATTATTTCATTGTTTTCATATTTTATATATTTGCAAATTCTTTTCATTGGAAAGAGGGGAAATTATAAAATACATCTCTAAAGGTTATGTGAAATACTGTAAATTATTTTCAGAAAGCAATTCTGTGAATAAAGCAGAAAAAATAAGGCTAAAGTAAAAAAAAAATGTATAATTTCTCACTCTTTGAATAGGAAATGTTTGCAATTCAAAATATAATAATATGTCCATTATAAATATTTTAATTCATTAAAATAACTTAAGTTATAGAAAGATTCGATCTTCATTGTCAGATACATTTGATATGCAATTAGAATTTTAGCTTTTGTGATATGTGCTAAAAAGAATAATACTATCTACTAAAATATTTTTAAAGCTATCTATTGTCGCTAAATTGCACTGGTGATTGATACAGCGAAAATAGATAGCTTTAAACTATTTTTAAAGCTATCTATTATCGCTATTTGTGCAGGAGAAAAAGTTGAAGCTCTGTATACTGTTATATTATATGACAAAAACAAAATAAAAATACATTTTTTTAATTTTAGTTTCTGATCGAAATACTATCGTAGGCTTTAATAATTTATTGTATACTAAATACTTTATCGTATTCTTTAACTTTAATATCTCAACAAAATGCTATCCTCAGCTTTAATTTATTATTAAACTCGTATACTTAATATTTTATCGTTTGTTTTAACTTCAATATAGCAACCGAAAGTTGTCAATTCCATATAATTTATTATTTACATAATATATTTTATAATTTAACTTATTTAATATTTTACAATATATACATAAAAAAATACTATCGTCAGTTTTAATGATTTATTATATACATATTATAGTAAGCTTTAGCATTTAATTGAACACTGAATATTTTATTGTTTGTTTTAATTTCGATATATGAACAAAATGCTATCACTAGATTTAATAATCTATCATATACTTAACACTTTGTGGTGTGCTTCAATTTCTTTGAATTCTGATTTGTAGTTTAATCGGGAAATAGTTTGATTTGAATCATTTTGTTTTTAAAAGTTGTCATCGTTTTTGTTTATTAAATTGTTTGTATGTTGAAGAATGAAAAATAATTTGAAAAGAAGGAAAAATACGGTTGTTACTTGTCTGAGTGTAGAGATATTATGAAGTGAATTCTCGCTAATATACTTTAATATATGTAATTTATGTCGAAGAATTTAATTTCGATGTTTCTTTCAATTAATTAAATTTTAATTTTGTCACAGATTCTTCAGTAACAATGTCTTATAATTTTTTTCGAATGAAGTGTTTAACTTTCTCAAATAGCATCTCGATAGAATTTAAAATCTGACATTTCATAGGATTTCGTTTCAAAATCAAATTTTGCGACCGTTTTCCTTTAGTTCAATATTTTTAAATACAAATTATTACTGTAGTTTCAATACGTTTTATTGCGCGAGTATTAAATACGTAATTTCTTAGTGATAATACAATACAATTTATTTAATAGTTTAAAATCTAAAATGATGTTCGTTTTTTTTTTCTAAAATGAGTTTAAAATTGAGTCAATATAATATAGATAGTTTTTAATTACTAAATTCATTTTATAAATATCTAAACAATAATAATTTTTATTTAAGTTTATTGGTGTTCTTTATCGGTTTTACAGAGGTGACTTCGTGTTCTCTTGGGTTTAATAAGCAAACAGGACAGCTGTTTTGTTCTTATTCTAACAGTTTCGAATAATAATTTTGATTTTTCTTGATTGTAAAAACGTTTAGGAAAATATAGGAAATATGCTACTGTGTATTATTTCACAGATACGTAGTTTATTCTTCCACATTGTGGAAAATCAGAAGCCTATTAAAACATGATAAATACCGAACAATATTATACCTTTTTCCAATCTTGGTAAATTTTGTTTAAAATAGATTTCTTATGTAATACATTTTTTTCTTAGAATTTCGCTGGAAAAGAATATTTTTCCTGTACAGGCGAATGGATTGAAAACAAAAATATCTAATTATAAACATGAAAAGTATTTTTATATTATATTTTAATAACATTTTACATCACTGTGTACTTTAACAGAAAATGACTGTTTGATTGATTCTTTATCTACGTCGCACCTAGAAGCAACACGAAAGCTATTTATGTCTTACCTCGTGATTCTGAAATTCAGTCAAGTGACGAGGACAATACCTGAGCTCGAATCTCTCTTTCTTAACTTCCGTACTACGTTAATGGAGTAACCAAGAACCTCTATCAGATTTAACGTGTATTAACTCCGCCACATGGTGAGACTTTAGTGACATGAAGGCTTGAACACATAACTCAATGGAAACAACATCGCCCCGAGTTCGCAACCATTAGTGGGCCGCGGTAGCATAGTGGTAATGGTTTTGGATTCGTGGCAGACTGCTTTCGTTCAGTCTCGATTTCGAGCCTTGGCCACTAAAGACCCACCGTGTAGCCGGGGCTGATGCACGTTAAATCTGTTCGGGGCCCAAAGTCCTCCCATTGGCGTGGTGTGGATGTTAGGAGAGGGGGTACCAGCTCAGGTGTCGTCCTCGTCACTTGACCGTGGTTCAAAATTACGAGGTCCGTCGCCAATAGCCCTCGTGTTGCTTCTAGTGCGACGTTAATAAAAACTAAACTGAACTAAAAATCGCGACCATTAGGCTACCGTGGCCGCCAGAAATGTTTAACATTCTTAATTAGGACTAATTTTTTCAAACTCTTGAATGGAAAACCAATAGAAAATTAGAAAGAAATATAATCATTTTCTTCAAATTATTCAATTATCCCAATTTTATTTTTGCCAATTTCTTCTATTCAAAGAATCTGGTTACGAATATTATGCAAAATTCATACAAAAATCACGGATTAATTTTTATATCTTTACGCGTTTTTATATCACTTCTTCGCATTCAAATGAATAACCAATATAAACTGTACAGAATTATTTATAAAATTGATCGCTGCATCATAAATTCTTTCCTTACATTGACAACCTATTGAAGTCTTCCAACACGATCTATCGATTTAAGAGGTATCAGAATCTTCATCTTTACTTTAACGATCTGTCCAATTAGCGCCTCAACGTATTTACTTAAGACAGAGTGACCTCTTTCCATTGTTGACTGTCTCCATAAAACGAATGGGAAACAGCGTTAATTGGAAGGAGACTTACCAGCAAATATTTTGTGTAACCGGATGCAGATTCCAGTCTCGGTCTTGTCGAAAGTCAATTGGACCATTTTCAGAGAGTGTAATGATTCTTAACAGTGGAAGCGATAATTAAAAACTTAAAATTGAATTTTATATAAGTCACATCCATGTATAACGTTTTAAATGTAAAATATGAGGGTGATAAAAAAAAAAGTACAAGTTTTGATGACAGATGGTGTTGTCATTACTGTTGACTGCAGTCATCTGTTAAAACGGTGATAAAACAAATTGTACTCTGATTCGTTGTCTATTTTTGATGTGGCCGTCATTTCCAGCCAAATCAAAATTTGTCAGTTGTCACGTCAAGTTGGTCTATGAGATTTGGATTCATCGACAATTCTGGATTCCTAGCAATGATCAAAACAACAGGGGATGGGGGTTATTTCTAATGAATATGCTTCAAAGAAAGCGAAAATGATCTCACCAGACTTAAAAGTTACGGCGATGGTTTCTGGGAATGAGAACGGCTTTGGACTGAAGAAACCGAGGAAAAACATTCATTGGATAATACTACAGAGATTTACTCCAATACTACTCCTAAAATTCCATTTCCCCTTCCTAATACGAGTACTTTTTGAACGAACTACATAGCAGGTTCATTCTTATATATATATATATATATATATAGTAAAATAAATTCAGAGAAAATAGATGGTTATTTTACTACCGTTAGAGTACGAGGGATGTTCCGGAAGTAAGTTTCGTCATTTCTTTTCTCAATGAAAATTTATTGCGTCATGAACTATACACCTTTCACTATTTTCCGACGTAGTCGTAAGTGATATTTAGATGTTTGTCGTAGCGTGCAAACAGTTTGAAAAAACCCCTTTGTTAAAACTCGGTGCCCTGCAATGCAAGGAAGACTTGTCGCACAGCCTGTTCCACCTTAGCATTGTTTTGGAAGGACTAAAGCACGACTAATATGCAGTGTGAATGTCAAATTCGACACCGTTATGCTTCTATCCAATTATACCATGTCCTGTACTCTAGCAGTGTTGTTTTCATTCATTGAGGAAGAGGGACGCCTACTTCGATCTTCATTCTTCACACTCTGCCTTCCTTCACTGAACACGCAACACCAGCGTGCAACCATTTGTCGAGACATGATTGGTTCATAATACATGGTCTATAAGCATTAATGTTAGACTAGTCCCTCGCGGCCAATCATACCGGATAACAACACTCACTTCCATCGTCGACCATGTTGTCATTCACGTCTCGGGCTCGCCGTTCTGCTGCATCTTTCTTTTCTTCGTCATTCTGCGCATGCGTTATTCCTCCATTACTGACACTACTTCTGTCGTTGATCCAGCGACGTGTACGGGTTCTCAGGGTAGTTTTTTTTTGTTTCATCTAATGTGGTATTATTTGCTGTTTCAAAATATGACGAAATTTACTTTCGGAACATAATATCATCAAAAGTATTATAATAAATAATATGTACCGAAGTATGATAAATTTAAATATTCCCTAAATTCCACAACCTCAAATGCTGATACCGTTTGGAAAGCTACGTTGCTTCTCAAATATCGTCTTCATTATCCCAAACACGTAGAAAAATAATAGCGCATTACACGTAGTTGACATGGCACAAATTGTCAAAATGTAAACATTTTAAAGTTTGTTTACAAAGCCTTATTTTTCCACGTATGGACTGGAATAAATTAATTACTATGCACGTTTATTAACAGATATTTTTTTATAAATTTTCAAAACGGAGATTCTCTATTTCTCTTACGTATATTATTAATTTTACGCTATTGTTAATTTTTTGTCCGAAATATATTTTATTACAACACCTTTGTTTAATTTTCATATTGCATTACTTATATTTTTCCTGTTTTTTTAAATTTTTTTTGTTCAAAATTTTCACGGGATTTTATGATAACCTTTTTCTGTTACTTTCTCACTTTTTTGCTGTTTTTAAATTTCCCCCAAAATTACTTAATCAATCATTTTTTTGTTCCATTCCCCCATTTTGCACAAATTCATTTTCATTCACACAGATATTTCCACATATACATTTTTCTTTTTTCGTATTAGCATTCATCATATTTTTGTGCTCCTAAATTTGAAAAAGTTTTGCGGATAATACAATACTTCCTTCGGAACAGGAAATGATCTAATGGTTATATTTCTTTTCTAGTTTTTAACCAAATGTTTTTTCAAAATAATTCAAGATGTTTTACATCCCGTATACAAATACATATAAAGAATTTTCAATAACAAAACATATTTTATGTTTCAAATTTTGTATTGTACTTAAAAAAAATAAAAATACATTTGTATTCGTGCGGGTGTTTACGAATGTGCATGCTTTTACATATGATGCTGGGAATTAATTTGTTGTCACTACATTACATTCAATTTAAAATATGATCTTGAAAGAAGAGGTAATGCTTCAAGGCGGAAAAGTCCTAGTTTAAAAGCTAGAATTATTTCGTTAATATTCATTGCGTATTTCTAAAGTGATTTAATTCAATTCCATCCAACTCAAATCAAGCCATTCCATCTCTCTGATTCTCCATGTTTCCTATAACGGCTTTCCTTCTTTAGGTGAGTATGAGCATCATCATCTCGAGATACCCTTGTGATCTTTCTCTTTTTGTGGAGTATACAGCTTTTGGTAAACACGCATGACGCTTCCTCGGAATACTCTAGAGAGCCTACTATGTTTTTGACCTTACTCCTTATGAACCAACTTTTATATTTTTCATATTTTTACTCCGTCTTTATTGGAATGTTTGGCGCAATTTGCCCAGATTTGGCTCCTGAGCAAAAACTCTCAAATTTCATTCATTCATTCCCTCCACATGGCGGCCGCAGTTGCCTAATCGTCAAGGCGCAATCTAATGACATGTGTTATGTTTGTCATGTATTGGGTTCGAATCCTAATTCCACTAAGATATGCAACATGTAGTGGAACTAATGTTCGTTAAGTTTTTTGATACTAGAAGTCATTTAGTTGGTATAGTATGGAAGCTTTAAGAGCCTATACCAGCTCAGGTGTTGTCTTCGTCACTTGACCGATTGGGGAAATTACGAGGTCCGTCGTCAGCAACTCTTGTATTCTTCTAAGTGCAACATTGATGAAAAAAATCTATTAATGAACCTATATTGTGCATGTGACGATATTTGAGATCGAATTAGATTCAATGCGTCTCATCCCCTGTTATTAGATACAGTTTCGAGGATTTGTGTAGAATCGAGAAACGAACACATGACCTTCAATCTATTAATCCGCAGCTGTGTCTAAAAGTCATGGTACTCAAAATATTTCAATATTTTGTTGCAATATATAATTTCATTAACTTTCTAATACATGGTAGTTGTTATATATGAAATGATTGACTCTACAACTCAAAAGAAATATATTAGTTTTAAAAGAGTAGATTATATTGATAAATATTACATAAATATTCTTTTTTTTAAGTATGAAAAAAAACCTTTCTTTTTTAAATATAAATGCAAAAGGTACTAAATACAAGTTAATATAGCTCGAGGGGAAAAAGTACATTGGGAAAAAAGTTCTTTCTTATTAATTCAATATATTTTCCCTCACAGTTTGTTTTAGTAACTCTTTGCAATTAGATTAATTAGAATTAGTAATATAGAAATTTGTGTTTTGATTTTAATGCATAGAATTTTATATTTTGAGAATGATTGTTATTTTCATTTTATTGAAAAGGCGGACTAACGAATTTCAGAAATCAATGCCATCCCGATATAGCACAATTTTTGAGCCTTTTCAATTATTTTCTTAATAAGACACATTTGAATTGAATTGATTGATTCAAAATGTATATTAATTTAATTAGATCTCCAAGTCAGATATCAATAAAACCAATTACTTTGATTAGTCTTATCTTTTCCTTATCCCCAAGGCTTTTATTATTTCGCGTTGTATTAAAAATTGAGTTTTAAGCAGGAATAAAATAAAATAATAAGTGTATTGGAATAAAAAAAAACCACTGAAAACTTGCAAAATTGTAAAAGAACGAGATTTTAATTCCAATTATGTTTGGAATATGAATTATTTCGGACAATATTGATATACTCTTTATTTTGGATAGATAAATATTCGTTTACGTTTTTACAATATTATCGACTTATATTATAGCATTTTATATTTATTATTCAAATTTTAATATATTTTTTACAAATTAATTTCTATTAAGCGGGTAATGGATTTTGAATTATTTTTATGGAGCTCTCTATTTTAATGAAAGTAATTTGTGTGCACGTATATATGAAAGCTTAACTTCCAAAAATGTCCACAAATACGCACGATATATATATATATATATATATATCGTGTATATATTGGGAAATCCATTTTTTAATTTGGATTTCCCAATTCAGCCTACCAAGTCGCAAAGGGGGAAGGTTGGTATCATTAAACTAGTTTAACCCCGCTTATTCGGTCCTCAGCCCAAAATTGCTTTTTGACTTGCTGAGTTCCATATTTTCATTTATTTTTTCTTACATTTTTACATTTCTTTCTGGATTTTTGTCTTTTTAAATATTTTAAATTATTCTTTCATAAATTTTCAGTATATATATATATATATATATATATATATATATATCACTAAATAGCATTATATTCCTATTTCTTACTTTAAAATAGTTCCGTCCACAAATCTGTTGGCCCAAATGGTACACTATTCATATACGTTATAAGGAATCAATATTTTATTCTTCTTAAAAAGTTATGGGAAAATATCAGTTATTGAATTTTATACCAACTTTTAACTACTCAATTCTTTTAATAACTTTTCCGCTTTTTGTTTCCTTTACCTTTCTATTGCATATGGTTCATGTGCACAATACGTCACGTAAGTCATTTAACGGGCTTACTTACGACAATTCATTTTTCAATGGGATCGTTATATTTATTCATTTGTTTGTCATTCACAGAATAATTGCATTACTTTTATGAATGAATTATCACAGAAAAGCCTTCCTTCAAAAATTTTAATTATGGGGTTCGTTGCAAATTGCCCTCGTGTTGCTTCTCAGTTCGATGTTAATAAACAATTCAAAAAATTTCATTACTAAATTATCTTTAGTTGGAAAATTATGCTTGCTTGCTGGATTACTGAATTCTATTTTGAAAATTTATCTGTGTGAAGAACGAATTCTCCGATTAATTGTAAATAAAACCAAAGTTACAAACTAACTAGTTACAATCAAAATTATGCGCTTTAAAGCGCCTTTAATATCTCTTTAAAGGGTCCTTAATTGCGTGTTATGTCTCCTGACATCATTGGCGTAAACATAGCTGATACTCTAATGATTTTCATGTATAATATAGACAAAACAAAATCTTAAGGCTCCCATCTATCCGCCATTTTGATTTCGTAGATGTGATGTTAATCCAACGGAATCTCGACTTTAATTCTTACATTTTTACTATATGCTATCTTTGAATGCAATAAAGGGCTCTCGAAAGAGCAAATAAATAAATAAATAAAGAATACTTCTGTGTAATTACATTTTTCTTCCTTTGTTTAAAAATATTTTTACCCCTATTTTAATGATTCATTTACGAATTTTCCGGGCTTTCAAAAATATTTTTAGAAATGGGAGGAAAAAAATAATTCCACAGAAGCATTCTTTATTTCTTTCTCTTTGGGGTACACTTTATTGCATTCAAATAGATGAAATAGTTAAAATGCGAGACAAAAAGTCGAAATTCCATAGAATCAACATTACGCCAACGAAATAAAAAAGGCGGGTAAAAGGGAGCCTTAACTTGCATTTCAATAGCTTGTTTCCTTCTTGGTGCTACTTGTTTTCTTCAAGTTGAGTATTTTTTAAATTTCACATTGAATATAACTTGAACGTTTAATAATTCGTTCCGAAAGTAAATTTATTTTTTACGAGTAAAATGATAACAAATCAAATCATTCATCTTCAATCACTTCTTAACACATCAATCAATAACTCCCGAGACTATCCCAGAGATGGCGCTCGTAGTAAGCCAGTAACCAGGTCTTTCTAGAGTACTAACCTTTGCTTGAAACGTGTCAAAATTTTAAGTCGATCGGACCAGAAACAGCTGAGTTATCGAGGTTGGAGTAAAGTCGTTTTGTAGTTTGTTTAAAAAATGAAAAAAACCGAGTTTCGTGTTCTGATAAAACATTGTTTTTTAATGGGTAAAAACACCGTGCAAGCGAAACAATGGATTGAAAAATGTTACCCGGACTCTTGTCCATCAAAAGCAACGATTTGTCGGTGGTTTGCCGAGTTTAAACGTGGTCGTACCGACACAAATGACGCGGAACGCTCGGGTAGACCTGTGGAAGCCGTTACACCGGAAAATGTGAGTGAAGTGACAAAAATTATAATGAAAGATCGTAAAGTGAAGTTCCGTGAGATTGCTGAGATGACACAGATATCATATGGAAGTGTATTTACTGAAAAAGGTTTTTTGAAGAGAAGTGAAAAAGGTTTTTTCCAAGTGGGTGCCGCGATTGCTTTCGATGGAACAAAAACAGCAACGAGTCGATGATTCAGAAAGCAGTTTATCGCTATTTACTCGCAACAAAAAAGATTTCTTGCAAAAAAGGAAAAGAAAAAAAGATTTGGAAAAGCGTTGGAACGATTGTATCACCCTAAAAGGTGATTAACAAAAGGTGTTTTGTTGATGAATAAAAAACAATTTTGCAAAAAAAATGTTGTTTTCAATGTTAGTCTCGGGAGTTATTGATTGATGTGTTAGATTTTCTGTTGAAAATTATAAGGCATTTAACTCCTTATTGTAAATCCGTTTATCCTTATATGATGTAAATCGCAGAAAGTGAGAAACATTTAACTTTATTTTACATTTACTGTCATTCACAATAGCTGCAACTGAAGCTATGAAGCTTCTCAGACATTCTAAGCTGATTTGAGACGTAGCGTTTTTGTTGAACATTTCTAAAGAGTTATTGCTCTTATATAGATTCAAGTATTTGACATTTTGGACATTTGTGTTGACAGATTGACAAATTATTCGTCATGGGAGGTCTTACCGTCTAACGCCAGATCTCTTGTTGTGAGATTCAGTTTTTTATCATTTATTTTCCTATTTCGTGTGTACGTTGTGTTTATTCGTTGAAAAAACTTTGACTTAAGTGTTCTAGTATTTCAACGTATAATATTTTTTTCGAAAAAAAAAAAAAAAAAAAAAGAAAACAGTATTTTTTGTAAAATGCTTGAATTTTTTTTTCAATATTTTAAACTATTTCTTCACATATGTTTTGGGAATTTTAAGAATTAAAAGAGCTAACTTAATGTCTCTAAAATTTAAAAAAAAAATCAATTATCCAATAACAATAAATAAATTTATTAAACCAGCCATTTTCAAAAATCACACCATTTAGGTCATGCTTCTTATTACTGATGAATCTTTTAGCGCTGGAAATTTAGAAATCTTTCGCTTAATGCCTTGTAGTCAAACTGAATTTAAAATAAGAACAATCATTATCTTTGTTGTTTCTAAAATGCAACAAACTTAAAATTGCAATTTATTTTGACAATCACTAACTGTGTTAATTGTTCGATTTTATTTTTATTGATACTTTTATGCTCGAGTAAATTGATTGTAATTGCAAATTTGGAATCGTAATTTCAGAGCTTTATTGCCTGGTACTTTAAGAAAAACAATTTTTTGTTAGAAACGTTTAAGATATATATTTATGCCATAAGTCATAAAGATGATTGGTTCTTCAAAATGTAAGCAATCATACGTTATTAACAAGTGCTGACATGTTGTTGTTTTGAGAAAATGGCTTCAATAAAAATACGCAGGCATAAACAAAGGATACATAGAGTTACGTTTAATAGATTCGTATTATAATACAGTGTTACTATAACAATTGCATTTAGTTTGTCTAAGATATTTTAAATATATTTAACGTAATACTTTATAGTCGGCTATTATTTTAATATCCGAACGGAATATCGTTGTCCTCTTTAACAATTCATAGTTTGCTCTTATTTCAATATTTATGTTAGCAATTGATTTTTATGGCAGAATCATCAGTTTTTATTCGATTTCTTGTTGATATTTTCAACATTTTGTACTTTGGAATGTTTTGCGTGTGAAAATAAAAATACATAAAAAACTTGAAGAAGGTATTTTTTTTCTTTGATAGTTATTATTTCTGTGAAGCTTTGGACTTTTACTTATACTTTTTTTTAAGGAAATTAATATTAATTTTAAATTATTCTACTTTTTTTTTTTAGAACTTAACAGGGGAAAAACGTTAGCATATTTCAATTTTTTTATTGTATAAATAGTCATAATTGTTTGTTCATCATTAGTTTTCGAGCATTACGTTTAATGACTGTTATTACGGTCAGTTGCATTATACAGTTGAAACAGTCATAATAGAAAGGAAAACAAAAACACTGTAAAGGCGTGCAATACATCCTTTTTGATCCATTACTAAACTCAGTAAAAAAAAGTTACGAGCAACAGTGTGAAGAAATCAAGAAACCACTTATAAGATGATAACCGAATTATTATCTTTAAAGATATTATTTAATTGTCATCTCCCTCTTGTGGAAGATGTTTTATAAGGATCGAACTTGTGAGATATTTCCTTACACAGCTCCCCAGTGAGAGAGAAACACTCCTGAGAGAAAGACTTTCTGTGAATCATAGCAGGTGACACACATGCTAAAAGTAAATTGCGCTGCTCACCGATGTAATGCAATAAGTGTACAAGCCAAATACAATTAATTGTCACTGTTAACTATGTTCATTTATTTCCCCGAAATGTAGACACAAAAAGGTAATAAAATGCCAACGTGAGGATAAGAGTTGAGTTATTTTTAAAAGTAAAGGGATTAAGTGGTTCGTTAAGAAAGTTCAATAAAAATGTAAAAAGAACGTTTATAAATCAGTAGAAGGAGTGAGATATAATAATCACAAATAGTTTATCATCTACTTTATTTTCTGTATAGTTACACAACTTGAGCGGGGTTGAATTAACGTTTAGTTTACTAATATAATCTATTTCTTACCTTCTCATTCGAGTTCAAGTCAGTAGAGAAACACAAGTTGAAGATTCGAATTTTTAACTCATGGGTGAACTTTCTTTGCTATGATCTGGAAAACCCTTAGGCTTTGTTCGATTGTTCCAGATGTCTCCATGTGGTATTTTCAGTTCGTTACATCTGTGTCGAATTAACTAATATCCAAACCTTCTGTTATACAATTCTGCTTGTAAAGGTAATTTATATAATCCATTCTCTAGACTTCATAATTTCAATTCAATCATATTAAGTCAAGTTTAATTCATTAGCAGGAATTTTGAATTCACAAACACATTCTGAAAGAAACCTGAAAAGTTATATGGAAGGAAATTTGCGCTAGAGCCCAAGGTCAAAATGCTTCGCTCTACTTATAGCAAATTTCATTCAAGATCTTTGTTAATTTTAATGAAAAAAAAAAAAAAAAAAAAAAAAAAAAAGGTTATTGTTTTGAGTTGAGTTGAAGTTGAATTTCAGTTCGAGGACTTGCGGTCGGTGTTGCTTCCGTGTCATGGGTTCGAGCTCCGATACCACTAAATACCCACCGTTTAGCGGGGCTTGTACACGTTAAATTTGACTGAAGTCTGAAGTACTTTCGTTGACGGGGAGCTCCTCTTTTTTGCCTACTAAATACAATTTTCAGGGATTTTCCCGTTTCTAAATCTTCTATGTAAGCTTTCCACGTAATATAACGTTACCTTTCGCCAATTTTTTCTGTCAACTGTCTTTTTGTTCTGGCGACCAATGTTTTGAAAAAATTATGTGGTTTAAATATCACCAAAAGTATTATCATCCTGACTGAAGAAACCACTTGGACTGAATAAACCTACAAAACGGCGTTTTGATTGTCCATTTCGTAAACAATGACTTAACATTATACATGCCATGTAATATTATCCTTACTTGTACAGAAGAGAGTGGGAACTCCTATAAATATGTTAATTCTATATTTTTATCTTGATGTCCTCGCTGAAAATAGGATGGCCTGTTGTACTGAAAATTATCTATTCCTTCGGAAAATAACAGTGCGTTACATTCTGAAAAATAGCAAACATCAAAAATTATGTTCGATACAATGCAATAAGTAAGCGCAAGAAAGGGCGGAAAAAGAAGTGGACAGCGCGGGAATGATTGCATCAGACTTTATACCCGTTGAGGTCAATGCCGTAACTACACTTATAAAGTTTGGTTTTGATAGGGAGATGTGATAAAGTAAAAGAAATTTAAATTAAAGAGAATAAAGAAGTAATTATAAGCAAGTCATCACACTCTCTTACACATATATATGATACATTTATACATTAGTTATGATACACATATATGATACATTTACACATTATGATACACATATATGATACATTTACGCATTATGATACACATATTTGATACATTTATAGGATACATTTACCCATATTAAAACATGTGCATGGGACACTTAAAAGTGAAGCATTGTTTAGAAAAAATAAACAAATAAACTAATTGTTCTTATTCCTGATAAAGCTTTCGATATTAAAGTCATTAATATTGTTCTTTTTTAATTTTTTATTAAACTTTATGACAGTTTTATAAAAAAAAATATAGCGAAACAAATTCTTTTATTGATACACTTAGAACTAAGATGCATTTTTGTTAATACTCGTAGCATATATAATCGTCTCATGTCGAATAAAGATGTGATCTAATGAATATATATATATATATATATATATATATATATATATATATATATATAGTAAATAAAATTAAGTGAAAGTTTTCGACTTACCTGTAATATTCAGTTATTGTGATTTTTGAGTTTTAAGCAAAACATTTGTAAATAAAACTTTAGTGAAATCCAGTGTTATTAACATCCGTTTTAAATAAATAAATAAATTGTCTAACATATCTTTGAATATACTACGTGTTTTTAATTTTGGAATAGTATATTATAAGATTAAACAAACCCGGATTATATATATATATGTATATAATTTTCAATAGACTTAATTTAAACATGAATATAAAAACACAATAAATTACAAATTATAGCTAGTAAAAATCTAAAATGAAATAAAGATATCAGACCTGTTAAATGGATATTTTACAGAATTAATTAATTCTGCAATTGAAAGTGTGTGGGAAATTAAATACGAATGTGAAAGTGAAAGCGAAAGTAAATTGATAGTGAAGCGAGATTTTTTTAACATTGTTTTACTATTTGTTTTAATTAAAAAAAATCGTAAAAATTATCAAAAACTAAAACTATTCAAGTTTTAAAAATACTTTCACAAATTTAAATCATAAATAACATTATAATTTAAAAGAACTGAAACTATACCTTAAATATCTAGAAATGAAATAAACTATTCTTAACACAAATGAAAAATTGTGACCCAATTATAATTTAAATGTATGTCTTTCGATACAAGTTAATTCACAACAAATAATAACGCTTTTGTGTCTTGTTCCTTATGAATTAAAAAAAAAAAAAAAAAAAAAACAAGAGGTAAGACTTCATAGAAAAAACCCTACAACATTATTAAACATCAATGACAAGAACATAAAAATGATATTTATTACGAGACCTCGAAATTCCCAACTGATCTGATCACTTTGTTTTTCTTTAAGCAAGCACACTGTTGTTGCTAGGTTTCAAATGCTGTAATTTCATTTTTAATTCATCCTCTATGATGCTTTCCATTTATTACTAGTTGCAATAAAATCATTCACAATAGGAGTTAAAACTAAAACATCAATTTTGATGTACGATACGTTTTATTCATTATAAGGATAAAATATTTAAGTCCATTATCGTGTGCGCGTTCGGATATTTTCTACATTAGTTATTAATGAATAAATATAAAATATTTGATTAAATCTGAGCAATAAGACCAAATAATAAGCAAATAATCTGACAGGTAAACTTCAAATAATTATAATTCTTTCTATGTTGAACATCATAACCCTCTTGACCTTCAATAATACCCATAAAAAAGCAACTCTCATCGTCAAAAACATTTCACGACGTTCTCAAGTGCCTACCATCCCCACTTAACGCCACTCTCGTCTGCTTTTTCAGGTGTCAGGAGGAGAAGTACGACGACGACCTCCCCCCTACCAGCGTCATCATCTGCTTCCACAACGAGGCCTGGAGTGTGCTCCTGAGGACAGTCCACAGTGTCCTGGATCGATCTCCTCCCCACCTCATACAGGAGATTATACTGGTGGACGATTTCTCGGATATGCGTGAGTGATTCCTTCCTAGAGGGGGTGCTTTTCATGAGTGATGGGGTGATTAAAAATTGCTGAGGGGTGGTTTAAGGTTTATAAGGAGAAACAAAGCACTTAGAAAGGGTTATAGGTATTCCTCTTTGGTTAGGTTTTCCTGGTTTAAAATAA
>BMAW01109634.1:0-13052 GCA_019974015.1 Nephila pilipes | reverse complement strand
AGTAATATTTAACATCTGAACTAGATGTTAAATATAACTCTACTGATCATTTAACTAATCAAAGTAATATTTAACATCTGAGAAATCGTAACATAAAACACTCACAAAATTCAATATTACAACGTAAATCATCAATCTGGAAGCACATAGCTGTAAGAATATAATTTTTCGAACGCACTTTCAAAATCCTATAATTAATTTCCTTTTTTATTTGTGTGTTATGCATCAGTTATGGATTAGTTTGTTTGTGGAAAAGATAAAATTACATTGGATGAGCTTGTTGGAAGAATGTTAATATATTTGTAGATTAAATGAAGGAATTTTATTAACACTAATAATAATTCACTATATTTTATCATAAATGGCAAATTTATTCATCGGATAATTGTTTTCATGATAAACGTTTTATTATTTACAAAGCGAATTGAATTTTTCTCTGTAGAATTTTAGTAGTGTAATATACTATATTCATCGTGAATAAACATGTAAAGTAATGCGCTCACTCGTATTTCAATTGTTTTGATCCTTAACTTCTTCAAATGTGATGCAAAGGACATTGCTAAGGGATAGTTAGTTGAAATTCAAGTGTGGGAGTGCGTGGGTGTAAAGAATTATGTTATCTTGTGGATTCAAACATTAAAGTCACTTTCTGATTGCGGTTTTTGTGGTTATAGTTTCTTTGGAAGATTTCTATCATTATGCAAATTAATACAGCTGATTCATATTGAAAACAGTTTACAAGAGAACATCACAATACAAGCAAGACAAATCACGATAATAGAAACACGTCGGCTACCGGAGCAGAAAAAAAAGTATAGCCAAAAGCCAGCGTTGTCTTTTATACTTGAGAAGAACAGGAAACCCCCGAAACTCTATTTAAGCAGCAATTAAAACAGTCGCGGGACTGTAGCGTAACGCACATGATTTTGCGAAACTCAAGTTATATAGCTAGAGTGTCAGTTGGAGTAAAAACCTGCATAAACATTGATTGATAGGATTTGGTTGGGTGTTAAAAAACGGATAGCACGTACAAAAAGAGAACAAAAATTAAAAAGAAGGAAATAAGCAGAAGAAAAACTTTTTGACTAAAAAATATATTTATATTTAAATAAAATGATTAACATATCACTATTAGGCACACACAAAAAAAAACTTAACTCAACGAATAATTTTAAGACATAAATATCACTAAAATAAAGAGTCTTAAATTCAGTATTTCATTCCACCCCTCCCTCACAAAATGTAGTTATTCAATTAAGGTAGATTAAAAGAGCATTTTGGCATTCATTGTTCTAAATTCTTTCGTTTTCATTCCCCTTTACTTTTTCATTGGAGCAATTTTAATCTATTAAAGCCCAAATACCTGTTTTGATTACTTTAGTAATTTTTAATTCAGTCCATTGCTTTAAATGTTCTCTAAATGTAATATATATACAATTATATACTACATTAATAATTATAACATCTGTAATGAAACGCACTGAAATTAATCATAACCAGGTGATTTCTACTGGTAATGTATGTAGGAATTCAGATATGTATATCATATATTGAATATAATGCACCTCATTTATAATAATAGACGATAGCGATGACACATTGAATGGAATTTGGAACAATGAGACATAAATTCTGTCACACTAATTGACGTTGTATAGAAAATAAATTATTTGACAACGTCAAATTCATATGCCAGAAGTATTAACTCCTGGTTAGTTGCAATTTCATTACAGTTAATCAAATGGAATTTGTTGCATTTCAATTTCCATAAAATGGTGATAACCCATATAATATTTTTACTATTGTAATAAACTAAAATTTGGGGCAACCGGTGAATGTAAACAAAATTCGGGTGATTTTTCAAAATTTATCTACTGTTAGGATTGTTTAAACGAAAGATTCCAGAATACATTTCACATCCGTTATTGCCTCCTTTTGAATAAGCCCTTGAGAACAACTTCGGGCTCATAGGATGATTTCATCTACAGACAGTGGTCGAACGAAACCTGCGGATTAAAGTTTAATAGGATGCTGCGAATGAATAAATGTAGATTTATGGCGAAAGAGTTGAATCCGGCTCTTACGCGATATCCAGAAAACGAGTATCACTACAATGTTTGAGATAATATGTATTGTAGGAGTGTATTCTTCACCACAATATTCGACATTATTTATGCCTTACTAATTATCTTTAATATGTGTGTTGTAAAAACATTTAATCACTGTCTTAAAAGGGCATGCAGAGAGTGAAAAATTAGTTTTTATTTTTTTGAACGAAAACAATTTCCTCACTTCTATCTAGTCCCTTTCTAAAAACTAGAAAGGTGCTTATCTTAATGAAACAACTGTTACAAAAGCAAACAAGTAACCTTCTTGAAGAAGAGGGAAGAGTGCTGATGCAGAGACATCTATTCTGTTTAATATTATGTAATGCACTGATGGCTCTCACAAAATTTGTACTCACAATTCCATTCTGAGGAATAAAATAATTTTTAATGGTCGGATTTTTTTTTATTTCTCTCCCTAATTAACTGGTGCTTTTCCTCCTCCTTCCCCCATTCTTATTTTCCATTATTCGTGTACGTATGTGGTAAATGTTCAAGAACTTTTGGAAAGCGTCTATCAAGGGAGGGAGCAATAACTCGTAGCTTCTGTTCAGTGAAAATAAGAGGAAAAATAATTAAATAACCGTTTTTATGTTCTTCGTGGCTATGAAGCTTTAAAATACAACAAGCGAAGAAAATCGTAAATATATCCAATTGTCCCAAACGATTCCATTATTTTCAAAGCGATAGAGTGGTTCTGCACGAACTTGACTGACCACAACTTAGTAAAAATGACTAGATATCTATTATGATTTTTATTCTATACGAATATGAAAGTAGAACGATATTGCTTCTTATGGTATTAAATTCTTAAAGCTCAAAATTAAACTAAAGGAGTCTAATTTAAGCCGGATGAAATCAAGGTATTAAAAAATGCTGGCTGTTAGCTGTTTGTGTTTTTCTGGTTTTTAAATAATTCTGATAATGTTTTGTTATTCCAGAAATGCATTGGGCACGGTAGACCAGTGGTCATGATCACCGACTAATTACCAGGGTTTTTTTTGTCGATTCATGGGTGCTAGTCTTGATGCCTCTAAAGACCCACCATGTACTTGGGGTTGATGCACGTTATATCTGTAGGGGTTCAAAGTCCTCCCATTGGTGTGGTGTGGAAGTTAGGAGAGACGAGTGATAGCTCAGGTGTTAACCTCGCGATTTGACCGAGGCTCAAAATTATGAGGTCCTTCGCAGGTAGCCCTCGTGCTGCTTCTTGTGCTACGTTAATAAAAACCAATAAATCAATCAACCCAGGAAGACCATGATGGGTAGTATAAGAACTATGAATTGTAACATAAGGGTGTTCTAAAATCCCAGGCATGTTTAATAATATAATTATGAAACACTTATTACAATGAAAATCTTGCAATTACTGATAATTACAACCCTTGTTATGTGAAATGATAATTTAGTGATAATCTAAAAATTAATCCAGCTATGAACAACAATCCTAGAAAAGTACAAAATTCTTTCAGGAAGAATTGAGCATTTCTTTCTGTTTTGAAGTTTCCAGAAAATATTTTCTACACATGAATTGGAACTTTGTAAAATTATTTCAATTTTTGAATTATCAAATATTATTTTCCATGCATCGTTTAATAAGGTCACATGCTTGGATAAATATGTGTTGTCAGATAATTTTCTTATAACAGTGTGGGATACTTTGTGAACTCGAAAAGGGTTTTCTACTTGTTTACCTTGTTCTGCTACTTGTTCTAAAAGGTTCTGCTACTTGTTTATCCTCTCTTTCCCGATAAAAAAAAACTTGTTTAGTCACAAGTTTATCTTCTGTAGAATTGTACTTCTCATCAGATTCGATGGACTACAGCCAAGTGACGAAGAAAACACATCAATTGGCACCACGTTCTCCTAACTTCCTCTCCACATTCTCAGGACATGGAGACTTGGAAATACAAAGCGTGTTTTAGCCGATGTATACGGCGGTGTTTAACGGTGTCTGGACTGAAACCCACGACTCGACGGAACAACGCCGGCTGCAAGCTCATGGTCATGACTACTAGGCTACCACGGTCCACTTGATTTTTTGTCGGTATAAAGTTATGGTTTTTCCTGATCAAAAGATTTACCAAATAAATTTATTTTAAAACTGAATTTTTTTTGCTGATAATAAATATTTTTCAATAATCTCTTAATCCAATTTATTATCCATTAAGATTATAATAAATATTTATCATGCAAGTTCCTCAATCGTATGTCGGAGGGAGATTCTGTTACAATATGGTGCAAAAAATGTTAGATGTTAACCACACGAGGTAATCAATTTACATTACTTCTGTGATTTCTTATTCAAAGAAACCGTTTATTTGTCAAAGTAAATACAACCCCAGGCACCAAAGATATCTGAAAATGATTGCTGTTTATATTTTTGTTTTTAAGAAAACTAAAACGTAGAACAGTTTTTCTATATATTTGTTGCTTCTGCTAGATATTTAGAGTTTTCTAGTGTATGATCATCTTCGGGGAGTTTTATTTACAACTGGAATGGTCTAAGAACAAAAAAGGGGGAAAACACGCTTTATTGAAGAAAAGTAATATTTTAACAATCATGTAAAAACCATCCGTATTTTTTTCAGAATGGGGCCTGTGGGGCAGTCAAAGCTCTTGTAATATGAAATTTAAAAGAAAAAATTATTTATGTGAACATTCAAAAAGTTGGCTATACATTTTAAAAGTTTAATATGTTTTTCATGGTCATCATCTTTTTCTATATGTATGCTCACCTCAAGTAGTTTGAAAGTTGTTTATATTTTTTGTACCCGTGATATCCTACAAATATCACATAAAAACTTTAAACAATGTATTGTTACAAAAATAAAGAAAGAAACATTTTATGTATTGAAGATGTCATGAATGTTTCAATACAATTTTATAAGCGTAGATAGAGCAGCGGAATGCATAAGATACATGAGTTTTACTCTAAGGTGTGATAAGAAAAATTAAATAATAACTTCAAATTAAAATATTTAGCAAAATGAAGATACAAATTAATCTCTATAAAAGTCAGGATAAAACTATAATTATTTTTGCACATATTTTTGAGTTGAGTATACATCTTAGGTATAATCCTCAATAAATTATTATCTAAATTAATAATACATTAAAACTTTGAGGGATAAGATATAAGATCTATAAGATATATATCATAGATTAACAAAAAAACTATTTAAGAAACATATTTTTTTTCTTCCTTCTAATGGAGGACTTTTATTAAAATATTCTTTGAAATAATTTTTAACGGCGTATTTTTAAAATTACTGTTTACATAATGGGTAACAGTTCTAATCTTGGATTAAAATTTTAATAAGGATTGATAATGTCATTAAAAAGAGGAATGCATTAAAATGAGGTTCCTTCACATAGTGAATTTCAAGGATTACTTCTTTTTAAAGGAGGAAAAGTTAAATTTACTTTTCTCTTCTCTTCTTAAGAATTATACAATATCATCTATGCACAGATTTATTAAGGGGTTTCAACCACCTTAACTATTATCCGTGAATGTAAAAAAAAACGTCATTTTTCGAAAAATGTATAACTTGCCAATAAAAAAAACAAAATGAACTATTTACCACATGATAGTCATATGCATTTACATCTAATTTCATATATTCATGTACTTTATAGAAATTTTGCAAAGCTTAAATAAAATTTATTTTTCTTTAAGCTAAAGAAATATAAGAAATATAAATGTATTTATTTAAGAAATATAAAGGTATTTATATAAGAAATTTAAGAAATATAAATGTATTTATATAAGAAATTTAAGAAATATAAATGTATTTACATAAGAAGTATAAGAAAAATATAAATGTATTAATGTAAGAAATATAAATGTATTTATATAAGAAATATAAATGTATTTATATAAGAAATTTAAGAAATATAAATGTATTTATATAAGAAATTTAAGAAATATAAATGTAATTATATAAGAAATTTAAGAAATATAAATGTATTTATATAAGAAATTTAAGAAATATAAATGTATTTATATAAGAAGTATAAAAAATATGTAAATGTATTTATATAAGAAATATAAATGAATGAAATTAAAGAAATATAAGAAATTTAAGAAACATAAATGTATTTATATAAGAAATTTAAGAAATATAAATGTATTTATATAAGAAGTATAAGAAATATGTAAATGTATTTATATAAGAAATATAAATGAATGAAATTAAAGAAATATAAGAAATTTAAATGTATTTTCAAAGTTACCAAAATCAGTATTTCACTGCGAATATAGGATTCTGAATTATGACTTTGATTAAATACTTTAAAAAGTACATTATTTAAGAGAAAAAATTTCGATTTTGAATTTATTCATACCTTTTTTTTTTTTTAAATTTAGAGAAAATATATTTTTAAATTCATCTATTTAGAAAATTATGAAATTTTTAGAAAAAAATCAAATTAGAATTCATATAACTTTTTTCTGCAAATAACCTTTTTGAAAATTGATATATAAGTCATAAAGAGATTTATTTTGAACATGTATATGATTTTTCAATTTAATATGATTAACGGCTTAAGAGAAATCCGTTTTTTTTTTTGAGAAAAAAATCCATTTTTTTTTGAGAAAATATATATAAAATTATAGTAGGAAAAAATAGTTAAACCACAATTAGTTTTTTCTCGATGATTCCAAAATTTTTACTTGCATCGTTACGCCTTTGGCACAAAAATGTTCAGAACAAGATAAAGCTCTAACATATATGTTTTCGAAAAATCTAACACTTTGGAGGTTAAAGGCTATGATTTGTCTAAATAAAATTTGTGTCATCAAAGTAATTCGCATTAATTAATCCTATACTTAAATAAAATTAGAAATCACAACATTTTCTAAATAAGCATTGATTTCTGGTATTCTACTACATAGCCATTTAGTTCTTGAGTAAGAGAAACTTAAGCCAATGTCAAAATGAAGTAAAATATTTAAAATTTTGGGATATTTCTTGTTCTCAAGAAATATTATAAAATATAATTTATACAAATTTCTTTTTTCCCCGCATATTTGTTTCATTATATTATACTTTTCATTTAAGACAGCGATGAAAAGTGCAATATATTAACAATTCTGATGTTCTTTTTGTATTTCTTACAATTTCTATGTTACACATAAAAATATAATTTATACGAACAAATTTAATTCAATTGTCAGTTTTAATTCTTTTTTTTTAAATGAAGCTTTTTCAACAAAAATTATAATGTGTATGGATTATTTTTTAAGATATATAACAGTTAACATAGTAACAGTTCTTTAAAATATTTTTACAGTAACAGTTCTTTAAAATATTTTTACACTTATTTTGAAATATAAACCTTGTCTTAAATTTAAATAGCTTTACAGATAGAAAAACGAATACATATTATGAATATTTTGTAGATTACGAGTGATGTCCAGAGAATAAGAAAAATAAATTTCTTAAAAATTGAAAAGATAATATAGTTTTGAACAATTTACAAATTCCCTTATGAGCATTACACGCCATTTTTCAACGTAGTCACCTTCCTCAACAATGCAGTTCGTGAGCCGATAGAATGTGAGAATTTTTTTTTATGTTTTTGTCTTAAAAAAAAATCTTTCGCCTATTTCGATCATTATTTGATTGTACCCTGGAATTCATCGGTGGCCCCAAAACATTTTTCCTTCCTTCAACGACTTCAGACTTTTTTTTATTTCTTAAACGACTTCTTCATCTTGAGGGGCCAAATCAAGGCTCTGCTAGGGATAGTTGATGACCTATCAACCGATTACATTCAAGAGTTGCTTTATGGAGTTGACTGTATGGGATGATGCATAGTAATACAACAAACGAACTTTCATCATTCACGTTCTTTTTCCTTTTTTCTGAGGGCCATCGTAGTTCAGTGGTTATGGTATCAAACTCACAGCCAGCTTTGTTTCCGGCGAATTCTGGCTTCGAATCCTGTTGCCAGTGAAGACCCTCCATGTAGTAGGATTGATACGCTTTAATTCTGTCGATGCTTCAAGTCCTCCCTTTGGCGTGATGTGATGTTCGGAGAGAGTGAGTTGGCAATTCTGGTGTCTTCGTCACTTGAACGTGACTCAAAATTATGAAGTCCACCATCAATAGTGTTGCCAAATTATTATATTGTTCTCTTTGAGGAAGACATCTTTGCATTACTGTAGTTATTATGTAACATATAATTAGTATTGCACAATATCTCTTATTTTTTCTGAAGTATTTTCTAATTCTTGTATCATCTCTTTTTTGTGTTTAGAATCGGCTTTATATGTAAGTTTCTATTATTGAGTTATGTTACATTGCTGCACATGTAATGTATTTTTGACAGACAAATAAAGCTTACAAGTGCTGAGGAATCTTTCTTGGGGGAGGCACTTTTTGGTTCCAAATCCTTGTAGGCGAGATCGGTCTCCTCTTGTGATTTGCCAATAGCCTTCGTGTTTCTATAAGTACGATATTCATAAGTAACATATCAATCAATTTTTTTTATTATGAATCATCAATTTATTATCAATCATTAACTCAACAAGCAAGACACCTTTTTGGTCCAAAACTTGTAGCCATAATTTTCCTGCTGCTTAAGGTTTATTTGAAAAGACTTGTATTTTTTTCTGCTTTCATCGGGAATATTGGTTCCACCCGTCTTTGGATTCTCTACGCCATTCACTCATAACATCATCATTTATTTTGTTTTCACTATATACTCATTTAATTTTTCGGTGGAATTCTGCATCAATATTCCTTTCTGTTTGAAGAAAGAGAATAACACTAACGCAACTCATACTTGATGGAAGCATCCCTTTTACACCTATGTTTACGAGCCCACTGCTCAGTTTAAAATAGCGAGACGGTGTTGGTAAAAGCAGAGATTATAATTTAAGAGAGATGTACACTCACCATTTTACCACTTATCATCTACACCTCTTACCACTTATCTGATTATTTAGCAGCTCTGGCGAAGGTTGAACGAAAAACGACACTCGTATTTATAGGACAGCTTATACCGAGAGAGTTTAGACAAAATAGGGTATTCAATCTGAAAATGAAGTCAAATTATATAAAATTAGACTTAATATCAAAATTCTGACTAATCAACTACGAAATACCAAGAAAGATATAAAAAAATGGACAATGAGTTCCTTACGTCTAATGTTATTTTGAAATAAATTCATTGTATATGGCCATTGGTTTGTTTTCAGCATGAAGTCAATAACAACAGATTGATTCCTTTTGGAAACATGAGATGGCAGAAACTTCTAGAGGTATTTGTAAACAACATTCCAGTCGTTGATTGATGATTAATCGATTCTAACACATGTTTTCAGACTACATAACAATTTATATATCAGTTGGAAAGGTACAAAATAACTTTACTTCGATATAATGCCTTAATATCTATATGAAAGAAGTATTGTTAGATTAATCTAACTTTTTTTTAGAATTCAAAATGAAAAAATCCTGAAAATACTTCAAGGGACAAAAAAAATAACTCTTCAAGAAGAATGATACATTTTAATCAAATAACTTTTTGTTACAGGTTCTGATTTTCTTTATTAACTTAGCAATCTTACGATATAAAGTAATTTCATATTGATTACTTTGATAAAATTTATTTTGTTTATTAGACATTAATATGAGATTCCGGGAATGTTTGAGATTTTGTTCTTCCAAATGCTTTATTTAAGATGTTTCTCAAGGTAAAATGGGTGCTATAAACATTGACAAAATATTGGAAAACTTATTTGCAACATCTTTAATGTGATATCGAATGTTTGAACAAATATTTATTAAAGATTCTAAAATCGTTTCATGATTTTGGAAATTCTAAAAATAGAACTCATAATGCTAATATCCTCTAAAGAATGCCTTAAGAAATAAACTCACTACAAAATATTTATCAAACGAGAAATGTTAATGCATTTGTATAATATTTTTAGCTATCATAATACTCTCTATTGAAAATTCTCATAATCTTTCATATCCTTGAAAAATAACGGTAGAATACTTATATATTATATGCAAATAACTTCCTACATTGCTTAAAAGGTGAATTGAATTAGAAATCTTACATATTAAACTCATACATAAGGAGGAAAAAGAATTGTGATATTCAAAATTTAAGTGTGATATTTATAATGATTATTTTTATTTTATGCATACACATATTGGATTTTTAAGTCATTTTAACCCATTTAAATAAAAAAAAATTAATTATATAAAATTTGGATGCTAAAGAAGCGTTTGAGTTTTCATTTTATTCCTAACTTCTTCAATTTCAGTATTCTTGATATTCTTATTTGATCATTTTGTATATATCTGTATGAACATGAGTTATAATTAACAGTCATAATGAATCTAGTTCAACTTCAGCTTAAAATACATTTTGTTCTTATTTGAGGAAAATGGCGAGAAGACCACCCCTTTTCGATCAGGTTCGTTTTGCGATTGCTCGAAATCATATTCCTTGGAGTGATAAATGGAAAAATGCAATGTTTCACATGAAAAAATGTTTAACGAGAATGATCCTGATTGGATATACTATTATTTAAAGGATGACGCACACACAAACATCTTTCATCTCGAATACAATACAGAAGGGGCTGTGTAATGGTACGGACTGCTTTCGGATATGATGGCCAAGTGGACATTGCTTTCGTAAACGGATGAATGAGCCCCATTCATTACCAAAATACGCTTGTTGAGCATTTACTGCCTGATCAGTTATCAGTGGTCAGCAATGGGTGTTTTTTGAAGGCATTGCATTTATAAGTCTTTTCATCTCTACAGCTGTGTGGTTAGAAATGGATGGCACGTCAACATTGGATTTTACAATCAGGAGGCCGGATACGAGCCCCATACAGAATATATGACGATATGTAGTTCTGGCCATTTACTAATGGATAGCAAAGCTACAGACATCGATTAAAGCATAGATTTTAAATTAACTTACCTTTAAACCTATTTCTCAAACTTGTTGACTCAATGGTATTTATTGTAATTGGGAATCATGATGGCTGAATGAAGTAATGAGGCAGTTTTCCCTTATTTCCATTATTGATCTTAAGATTATGTCATATATTTTTTCCTATTTTTTTTTATTTCGTTTGAATAAATGAAAAGTTTTTAATGGTCAGACTACGTTGCAAGCAGTACACTTTTAATTTGGCTCTTGTATACAATGTTAATTGTATTTTATTTAATCACTTACATTACTTTTGTTTTATATTATAAACAAAAATTTCATCCTTTTAAGTTTTGTCTGCGATTGTATTTCTAACACGATACCATTAGGAATCCTCTAAGTCATTAAACAGTGCAACGTGTTTTTATTTCGTGTCACTACCACTCATTTATACCATTGAATGACTGAGTTTGAAGCATTTTACGACATTATTTAGAACTTTTAGTTATACATCTCAAGTAATATAATGATGTTCCATTTCGATTTTTTTACTGAATTGACGAGGACTACACCTTATCAGGTACTTTTCTTTTCAAAAGTTCACATCAGGCCAGGAAAATGTTATACATAAATTCATTTAATATGCAATAGATTCCATTTTTTAGTGTTGGAATCAAGACTTGTATGCCTGAAACACAAGACGGGAGGCCTTGCTCTTACCTCCAGGATTCAGAGAACCTTACCTATTAATTTTTGTTGGGAAAACGACAACTTTTCTATCACATTGAACTGGTAGAAATAAGATTTTGTATCTATCCTTAATTATGTACTTCTCTCATTGTTATTAATTCATCTTTTATTGTTCTGCTCTTTTGTTATGATCAAACTCATAAATGATCCTCACTAGAGATTATTTTTGTTTAGTGCAGTAGAAAGATACATTCTTCCAAAAAATGAAATGCATGTTTTGAAATACCATATGTTTCTGAATATAAGCCGATCCATACATAAGTTGAAAGTGCGTTTTCTTTTCTTTCAGAAATATGTTCCAAAATCTAATTCCGAAGACATGTGATGTTTTTGTGATTGTTTTACTAACGTCGTAAGCCTCGGTCAAGTGACGAGGACGACACTTAATCTGGCACCTCCTATCCAAACTTCTATTCCACGGTATCGGGAGGATTTTGAGCCATGACAGATTTAATATGCATCAGCCCCGGCTACATAGCTTGTTCTTAGTGGCCTCACAGTTCGAACTTGTGACTCGACGAAAATTGCCTGCCCCGAGTCAGGGATTGTGACCACTAGACTACCGCGGACGCATTCCTTGTATAAACAAAAATGAAAAAAAAAAAAGAAGAAGTCCTTGTAACATTCCAACATGTCATGAAAAGGGCAATGAAAAAATTGCCAAATAGGAAATGTGGATAGAATGTTTTCCAATCAAATCACAATAACGTAAAATTTCAGACGCCAACGACGAGATAGCAATAAATCTGGTAACCCTATTGGAAGCTAGCGCATAGTTACCGTTGAGTTGTTGTCTTGTATAAGGTATGTGGTAATTATATATGTTGTATTCAAACCTTCTAAAATGTAAGTTCGAAGATTAAATTAATATTCTTCTTTCAATGTTATTTTTGTATGCATGTTATTCTACTCTATTCTGATTTTATTTCCAGGGTACATTTTGGATTTTTTTCGTACGTCAGGTGCAAAATTCGTCAATATAAGACTTTTAAGAATTTAGCATAAAAATGCAAATATTTGTTGGCGATTTTATCTAAATGAAAGGCAACTTTTTTTTTTATTTGAAAATAACATAGCCACAAAAACATACAAATACTCGTAGTATAAGACGAAAAAAAAATAATATTTTTTCAAAAATAAGTCTAATGCCAGAAAATTTTACTTCCTTTATTTCCTGAGATGTACTTTTTGCATCTCCCGGTATCTACGAAACTTTATTTAACAACCAGAAATGTTTGAACTTGGAAGTAAGTATATAGCTAACCGCAGTGGCATAGCGAAGGTAAA
>BMAW01109631.1:0-13284 GCA_019974015.1 Nephila pilipes | reverse complement strand
ATATATAATATGTTATATATAATATATAATATGTTATAAGCTAGATTAAGAATTTATAAATATTATAGTTCATTTTCCATTTGGGTTTATTTTTCCAATTTGCTTACAAAGAAAAATTTCATTCCGAGTTTTGTACTTTTGCATATTTTATGGTTTATCTGAACTTTTTCTTGTTTTCCTACGTTTGGATTCTCTTATTGTCTTGGCAACGTAACTTTCTGTTTTTCTATACTTTTGCTTCTTAAAAATTATATGCTTATTATTTTGTTTCTTTATCTAATCAAAATGATATGTTGACTACCTTGTAACTTTAATGAATTCTATTTTGTTAATTAAGTTTTAGTAAATTTTAAATGTATTTATAATAATCTTAACATTTTCAATGATATTATGCATATTTAATACTGGTTTTAATTAACTAACCTTGCACCTATATTTTCATCTTGGTTCCTGGACTACTAAAGAAGAAGAGTTTTATAATCATTAACTGATGATAATTGATTGATACAATGTCTATTAACGTCGCATTTAGAATCAATTCGAGGACTATAGACGACAAATTTCATAACTTAGAGTCTCGTTCAGGTGATGGCGTGAACACTTGAACTGGTACTCAAATCTAAGGTTCTGCACCATCCGAACTTAAGGTTATTAAACCTTGTTAGATTTAACATGCAACTCCGTTATACAACGAATCTTTACTTGCGAAATATGGCTTCTCAGTGTACTTAACTCTTTCGTGGTTTTATCCCCGTTCTGAATGGAAAAGACTATTGTGAGACTAAGCCTTGTCCAGAATTAATAATAGATCATAAGAGATGTTTAAAATTATTTTAGAATCAAAACAGATCCTCTGTTTGTGTTAACAGAAAGCTTCAAAAAACCCGAACTTTTCGTTTTAAGTAAGCAAATGTTATCACATCGATCCCATTAAATTCGAATCAAAAATGTAAATTTGTAATTTAATTTAAAAGTATGTATATTTCTTTAAATAAATGCAAAATAAAAAAAAATTGAAACAACATTTTTGAACAATATTTTGAAAATATTCGCTTGGTCTATAGTTGCTTTATTCCAATAGTTTCTGAGTAAAAAAGAATATCAGATATGTATTCTAGGGGTGGTTGTTATTTCACGTTATAGGATAAGTAATAATTATGTATGAATCCCATTTCAGCAATATATTCCATTAATAACGTATTAATTTTGTAACTTCTCATAATGCTTAAGTCGCAATTTTTTGACATTACTTAAGTGATTTAAATTTGATTTTTTTTAAATCACAAAAATTATTGCTTTAATGGAACATACATGAGAAATAATGTGTGAAGAATTAGAATAAAAGCAGAAATTTATTTAGCAAAACATAATTCCAAAAAAAAATATGGTGATATAGTATATAAAAAAATCATAGGATACACATGAACACATATTCTGAAAGTAATAGAATATTAGAATATATATTCTGAAAATAATAAGATTTTGGAACATATAATTTGAAAGTAATTGAATATTGAACCTATTACCAGGCAGGAACTAATACGCTAGAGCTTATTACATAAAAGTGACCATTTGGCACACCTTTAATCTATAACAATCTCGATAAAATTAGACAGTTTTACAGAACCAAACCTTTATTTCTCTCAGTGCACTTTTTACACCACCCCTTCCGAGGAGAGGGAGATGGACTTTAAAAGCAGCCGCCTCTCCACTTGCTGAAAGGACTCTTCCCCAACCAACTCGTCTAACCAACCACCCCACTCAGTATTTAGAATTGCAACTGAGTGATCCAGCAAGATTTCTTTGGATGCGAGAGAAAAGAATGGTCTGATTTCATCTTCCGGATCGGACCCCTAAGCCCTCCGGCCAATTTCGTTTGCTGGGCGGAGGAGGGGGCTAGGGGTGCTCTATACTCCCCCACCGTCCACCCCTGCTGAGCAGAAAATGGTGCTTTGTTGCTATTCAACAAGGGACGACTGCCTTTTATCTACGTCCTTCCGAAAAAGAAATATTGAATCGATATGTTGATGCATAGTTTCTCCGCCTTAGTTGTCAAGGCTTTAAGTTCCATTGGAACTTCTGTACTTGAAATTGTTCGAAAGTTGTTTCTAATGAACGATAATTGCGTCTGTGGGAGAATTGGCCGCGCAGGAAACTTCGGACCGTTTTAATCTTCCTTGAGTTCTTGACAGAAATCCATTTCTGTAATAGGAATTCGACGTGGATGATTCGGGTTTAGGTTTGTAATGCGTGTGCGTGTAATTACAGGCATTTGCAAAGAGTTTCCAATTCCATTGGGGCGATATCTGTGCTGCATAACTCTCAAATGCTTACACATATGTAAGCAATTTACATTATTAAAATAAAAATATACGGTGTACTTAAATAAATGAAGATAAAGGCTGTGATTATTATAAAATTCATGCATTTAGTACAATATAGTTTTTAAAAAATTATTTGTTCGCTTTCGTAACCTTAAACAGTAAACAAATATTGTGATACTCGAGTATTATGTGATAGATTAGTAATTATAAAGGAATTATATAAGCTCAATTACAAAGTTTTACGTATTATTTATATTTTTTATGAATAAATATGTATTATTCATGTAAAATATAAATATTATTTCGAAATAAATTTAGAAGGAATTTTTAATTCCATTGGCGTTATCTCTGTACTACCGAGGCAATCAATTTTTTCAAATCGTAACTTTCATAAGTATACAACTGGCATTTTAAAATGAATAACATGGACTGTTTTCCTAAATGAGGACAATTACCGTGAACATAATTAAATACTGGCGGTTAATAGAATATGATTATTTTTTTTTATTTCACTTGTTAATTTTAGTAGCATAAAATAATAAAAAAAAATTCTGTAATACTCGAGTATGATATGCGAGGTTAGGAATATAACAGGAAGTATATAAATTTTAAGACACGAAGTTCTAAATATTATTTATATTTTATATGAATAAGTATGCATAATTGCTGTAAGATATGAATAATATTTGGAAATAAATTTCCGATCCTATTAGTATCATATTAGAACTGTCTGGACATCGCACCCAAATACACGTACGCAATTTGCATTTTAAAATAAAAAGTATGACCTAATCTATAAGATGAAGATGATTACTGTGTGAATATATTATTAAACATATGCAATGATTAGAACAGCATTATTATTTTTTCATTTAATTTTTATATTTAGAGCACAAAATAATAAAAAAAATTATAAGAAGAACTAGATTGTTTATTAACGTTGCATTTGGCTGACGAACCTCGTAATTTTGAACATCATTAAAGTTACGAGGGTGATACATGAGCTGGTTCTCTACCTCTGCAAGCTTCCACACCACGGGAGGACATGGAGCGTCGACCACATTTAACAAGCATCAGCTCCACAACACGGCTTGTCTTGAGCGGCACAAATATTAAAACTCATGAATAGAAGAAAACCGCCAGTCATGAGTCTGTGACCGTGACCACTAGGCTACAACGGTCACTGTAATCACTGTATATTCCAGTAATAAATAAAAGATAAATAATATAACAGAAAGCCTAAATTTTAAGGGATACAATATCATAAAATGACCAATATATTGGAAATATTTTATTTATTTTTACAATTATATGGTCTTTTAAAATATATGTACAAAATTTTATAAATCTGGCTGAATTGCTTAGCGAGTTATTTAAAGTGTGCTTAACAATGTGTGTTCATTTCATTGACATTAATATCATCATGTTAAACTGCTTTTCTCAGCTTTTTTATTTTTCATTTCGACCATGTGCTTAAAAAGCTATGACTTCTTTTGTAATCAATGTAAAGTGCTTCTTTTTTTTTTTTTTTTTTAAAAATTTAAGTTTGGGCTTTTTTGAAAACATTTTCCTGGTAGTTATGAATAATATGTTTGATAATTATGTGCATGGAATAAGAATAATGGTAAATTATTTAATTTTTTAAAATTACTTAATTTTGAGTTTTTTTCTTAATGTTTTTTGTAGTGTCTTATAGTAGCTTCCAATACAAAAAACAACTCTAATACAACTAAGCCCATGCACAGAATTGTGAGAAACACTTCTGAAAAATCATGAAAAAAATTGTTTCAAAATGTTTAAATTTGTAGCAGTAGTAGAAATTTGAAAATACTGAAAAATTTGAAAAAATATTAAATTCCTAATTAATTGTTCATTTGTAAAAGAAATATTTCCTATGAATAGCATTATTTAACTGTATTCATCATACATGGACAGTTAAAACATTTTATGCTAGTTATCTAATCAAAAATAATTACTTTCAAACATCTAAATATTTATATATTTTATAAAAGTATACATTTTTTGTAAAAAAATATCTAATATTTAAAAATAAATTAATATCATATACATGCATACTGTGATTTTTATGTATTAATATTTAAAAATATTTATAATTAAAAATTATTGTAAGATAATATGATTATATATATATATATATATATATATATATTTAAGCGAAATACCACTGACTGACTCATCATGAGATCCCTAAGACTATTCAACCGATTGACTTGAAATTTAGCACAGTCACTCATTTTGCGATGTAGACGCTCACTAAGAACGGATTTTACGGAAGTCTGATCCAAAATGTAATTTTCATGCGTTAATCTTCTCTTCTCCAGCGGTTATGTTATTTTTGGCGACTTTATCGCCAAAAATGATATGACCGACGCCAAAAGTAATATATTTTTTTATATGTATACTGTGTATTATCACTAATTAAGTTTACTTGGTGAGATTTCCGTGTGTGAAATGGAAAAATACCAAATAATTTAATATTGTAGTGCTGAAGGAGGATTGACAAGATTTTGGCGAAGGGGCTCTTTATGAGAAATTTCGTGCATGTCGAATATAGGAAACGTACATATTTAGCATTAGAAATATATGAGTTTGGAACACCACGGTTGGTGAAAGTGTAATTTAGTTCCATAACTTAGAGGAATTTTGAAAAATATTAAAATGGCGACTTCTTAAGGAGTAGCGCACACGCAAGACAATCTTATATATATATATAAGCGAAATACCACTGAGAAGTTCTAGATAACCATTATTACAGACAATCAATTTCTTAAAATTTTAAATTTAGATTATCATTATCGCCTAAAAATTGAAAATTTTCTTGATATTTTACATATAGGCTCCAAAATATTATATTATAATCTTCCCAGACAAGCGGGCTGGTATCAGCTAGTATACACACACACACACATATATATATATTCATTAATAAGCCTTAATTTCAAACATTTAAAGTTGAGAAAAGGAATTTTTAAAAAAATTAATTGTTAATAAAATATTAATATTTTGTATTTAAGAAACATTAGATAGAAACCGACGAGAAAGCAATGAAATATGGTTGATGGATTTCCAGGAGTGCATAAGCTTTGCAGATTTTAATCTGCATTATTTATGATATTAAAGAAAATTTTATATATCAATTTAAAAGGAAGAAATGTAATTGGTCATATACATAAACACAAGAAGCCCTCTAAAGTCCCTTGACACATCCTCTTAACTTCGGAATAGCTGAAGCTATATTTATAAAAGTGGTGTCTAGGTATAGTAAGGTAGCCATGCGCTACTGAATGAAACCACCAACGTCGTCACCTTGTGGAAAAATGAGGAGTTAGTATTCCTTTCTCGAAAACGAACAAGTCAGGGAGGGGGGGGGAGTGATATACAAAGTTAAAGAGTATTATCGATTTAGTACAAAAAGACACCTTGTGAGCACTAATTCGAAGAATAAAATGGCTAAAGCGAGCATTTCTTTTTTCACGATTCTTTAATCTGTGACGTCATGAAACTTGAACAAAAGGAGAAATGATTATCTTTTTAGTCTAACACGACGATGATGCTCTTAAACTTTGTATATCACTTTTTTAACTTATATTGTACCGTTTTCGAGATAGAAGTACTAACTGCCCAATGTCCCACCAGGTGGCGCCGCAGGTGGAATCATTCAGATGAGCATGGCTACTTAACTATACCTAGACATAACTCAAACGAATATAGTAACTGCTATTCCGAAATTAAGAGCGTGGCGAGGTATATATATATACTAGCTGATACCCGCCCGCTTCGCTGGGCAGACGATAATATTATATTTTGGAACCTATACATAAAATATCAAGAAAATTGGAGCATTGAAACGACCTTTGTGTTCTCCAGATGGTTTTTTATCGGCATTAATTATAACCTCGAACTCCTTTTGGTCTTTAGGAACTGAATCAACAGCAGCTTTGAAATCGTGAATATACCTGTTATGTTCATGTAGCTCCTTTTGTAATTGGCTAATTCCTGGCTTAACACCCGGGAAAATACCGCAATGAATGTTTCTTTCACGTTCATCATCACAGAGAAAGTAAAACTGAAGAAAAGAAGGTTGTTGAGGAGGCTCAGCCAATAGGCTACCTATCCTGTGGTATACCTGGCCCTGGACTTTAAATGTTGGCATAAAATTTCCTTCCTTCAATTCTTTTGCTCCGAATGACGTCATCTGAAAACATCCATTATACTTGCGAATTGTAGAAAGAAAATGTTCTGAAAGCTGATCCTTATGGCTAAGAAGACTATTCAAAGGTTCAGGGAAGGATCTAATAACAGGAAGCAGGACTTGACCACCACTCCAGCACATTCCTGGAGGTTCTTCTATCCTTTTAAAGCACGGCACCTCGAACAGGGCAAACGTTTTCCGATACTGACAATTTTATCATTTGAATAGTCAATATATATTTCATATTTTAAACCAGACAAATTTTTGGAAGTCCATTGAGCTAAATTAACTTTTGATCTATTATCATTGTATTTAATTACAGCTGCCTGATTCACATGGAGGTTATTAGAAAAGTATTTTCTTACGCCCTATGTACTTCAGGATGGCTTTTAGTATATTTTGAAGCAGCTTCTCTATGTTCTTCAGGATGACTTTGAATATATTTTGTAGAAGCTGGTCTTACTTGTTTATATCTAATTGAATTTGTGAATATTTTTCTTAATTTCTTTTACCTTTATTTAGTTGAAGAGATATTACATCATTAATAATTGATTCACTTGAACTTGAAAAATCAATGTTAGATATTGATTGAGTCTTTGAAACTAACACAGACACATTTTCTTGAGGCTGAAACACTAAAGATGATACATTTTCTTCATTTTGTTTCACATTATCAAAACCAGGATTAACTTTACTTCTATTTATTAATCCAACTATTTAAATAAAACATCCAAATGACCACTATTACAGTTTCCTGTAAAACGTAATCTTTTTTCCCCCTGAATTGTTTCCCCAACAGAAGCTATAAGGCAGCCACCTTGATACACTTCGAACTGATAGGGAAATAGCTCTGCCGCCGCCATAATTTCGCAAATAGATCCATACGTGTTTGGTTTACACATTTCAGTAAAATATAAATCGCTATTATTATAAGGGGCGCCAGATAGCATTTGAGTGTAGCATTTAAACCGATCCCAGTTGTCAAACACGTGAGAAACAATAATATTTCTCATTTTATACGCCATCGATATGTCACCGAACACCAGCAAAGACAGAGACGAAAATAAACATGCTCCGTCGCCAAGAATTTTAAAAACTTTGAATGGAGTAGGTATTCTATCGATCCAAATATATTCAACATCCATTATTAAGAACTATAACTGAAAAGTAAATATGAAAAATCAATTTTTATTAACCTACAATGAAATACTTTTCAAGTTAAAAAAATATAACTGAAATTAACTTTTTTAAATCAAATTATTTTAAAATTCAACAAAAAATACTGACAAAAAAATGAAGTATAATAAAATTTTTTAGCAAAAAGCCACCCGTATTACGTGATCCTTTTTGCAAAAGGATAACTCTTACGGTAGCAGCATATCTGGAACTGCAATTGAATAGACAGAATAGCTCTTAAAAATCATAGCATTAAAAATAATTCTGTATTCTGAAAACAATAAAAAATCCAGCCATTTTAAAAAATGAAAAATGTTTATTTCCTAGAAAACAAAAACTAAAAATTATCAAAATACAGAAACAAAACTTTTGCATGATATTTACATTAGGTTACAATTAATGCGTACATCAAAATAAATATTTTGATAGCTACTTATTTTTTTTATTAATGACATGAATAACATACCGTTATTATTCATTTGTTAAAAGTCAACTTCAATATCTTCGTTAGATTGCGTTTAGATTTACAAATGTAGTTTATCAATCATTATTAATAATAAAATACTTTTCTCATAAATTTAAGACTCCGCCTAGGTTCCACAACAATAAAAAAATATCGTTTGCTCAGCAAAACCGAAATCAGCTGGCGAGCGAAATCAGCTGGGGTTACCATAGTATAGCTTTTTAAAATTCACAATGCAAGGTCATTGAAATGCTTCGACTTGGCGGTGGAAGATATTTGGTGATATTTTGCAAAAAAGAGCCTCTTCACCAAAATCTTGCCAATCATCCATCAGCGCTTCAATATTAAATTATTTGGTATTTTTCCATTTCGCAAGCGCAAATCTTGCAAGTAAACTTAATTGGTAGCGATACACAGTATACATTTAAGAAAATATATTCCGTTTGGCGTTGGTCATGTAATTTTTGGCGATAAAGTCGCCAAAATGACATAACCGATGGGTAAGAAAAGATTAACCGATGATAACTACATTTTGGTTAAGAATTCCATAAAATCCGTTCTTAGTGAGCGTCTACATTGCAAAATGAGTAACTGTACCAAATTTCAAGTCAATCGGTTGTATAGTCTTAGAGATATCGTGATGAGTCAGTCAGTGGTATTTCGCTTATATATATATAGATATAGTTTTAGAAGTTAATAAGAGAAAACTAAGTTAAGGATAATATCAAGCCTTTGGTGGCAGGAAAGTTTGTGTTCTAACTTGTCTCACAGCCAATGAGGTAGCAGCGTATGACGTCATAAGTTCGGAGAAAGATTTTTTTTGTTTGGTTTTATTAACGTCTCACCATAAGCAATAAGAAGGCTATTGAGGTTGGACCTCATAATTTTGAACCTCGATCAAGTGGCTACGACGACGTCTGTGCGACCACCTTCCTCTCCTTCCTTTCACAAGTCCCTGAAGAAGGGACTTTGTGCCCCGACAGATATAACGCGCATCAACTCCGGCTAAGCGGTGGGTCAAGGCTCGAGACCAGGCGTAACGTAAACCTCTGGCCACGAGTCCTCGAACATGACCATTGGGCTACCGCGGCCACTCGGAGGACGAATTAAAATTAGAAGGGTATTTCAAGGTCTTTATCATTGGGATTGGATTATGATTGGGAATATCTTGTACTGATCTATTGTTATTTGAGATGCTCTCGAAGAATTTAAATGCAATTGTTGAAAGGTGGTTTTAATAGATGGAGCGATAAAATGTTTTTTGTGATATGTGTATGAGAAAGAATAAAAGTAAGAGTGGTTAGTAAACGAGATTGTATGTGTGTAGGAAAATTGTCTGTTCTTATGATGTTAGAAATACAGTTCAATGCAATTTAGATATTTGGAAGTCATGACTCTTTTGTTTTGTTATATTCTATATCAGTGCAAAAAAACTATTGCAAATAATAGTATAACATAACATAAGCAAGAAGAATAGCAAAACATAATGTATAGAAAAATGCATCATTTTCTTATTATGCATTAAATAATCCTTTTTTTTTAGAAATAGAATAAGTTTTTTTTTTTTTGGGGGGGGAGAGGAAGTTCTTTACATCCATTTTATACTCGAGTCATCGAAATTAAATGGAGAAATAAAAACTACGTTAACAAAAATAATGAGTAGTATGACTTAATACAAAAAAAAAGGTTTATTTCTTCAGAAATCAAATTTAAAGCTTTTTTAATTCTTGGATAAAAAAAAATAATTTTTCATATTACTGAAGAAAATCAAGTAGAATTATGGATTCCTTTTGTTTGTTTTAATTTTGTTTCCAACCAAAACTACTCAAAGAAATATGAATACTACATATTTTGTATTTCCCTTTTTATTCTTTCTCTTAGGAATTAGGAATATGAGAAAGAAACACATATTAGTGAAATTGCAAATAAATTAAGTAATGCATAATATAATATTAAATTCGTTGAACACCAGAAATAGTGAAGACTGTAATGCCTTCAAAGAAACAGCTATAAAAGAAAATTTAATTTATGAATTAAATAAAAACTAATGCACTCACATATTTATAATAAATTCATCTTACGATTTTTCTCTATTCCTGTTTCATAATGTTATATATGTACACAGAATTTGAAATATTATTTAATTTTTTATTGATAATTCCTCTGAATAAAAATATGCTCATCATATAAATATAGGGTAAATAAATCTTACAATAATCTAAATCGTTTTACTTGTACTGCTTTATATATAGGTACTATAAAGTAATTATGTACATTTTAAGAACCAATTTTCATTTTAGAATGATTTTAATAGTTTAAGCGAAATAACGTTAATAAAGCAGGGCTTAAAAATCAATACTCCAAACATATTCATTTGAAAGTTAATTTTTACCATTAATGAATTTTTTCCATGGTATTAATTAAATAAAACTGCATCGTTCGTTATTACAAACTCTAATTTGTAATTATTATTATTATTTTAAATAGGTAATAATTACAAATAATAAAAATGATAAATAATATCTTCCTTATAGTTATAAATAAGAACTATTCCGTATTTATATCTTCCCCCTTTTCAATAAACTTTGGAGTTTCAATTAATGACGACACTTCAGATATTAGAATGAAATCAGGGTTAAATGGGTAAAAAAATCTGTCGTTATAAAACTCGAAGAGTTAAATAGAACATTTGATCTGACGCTTAGTTTAGAAGATTTAATTATACTTACTGAGGGATTTGCTATTCTGATTATGTCGATTACTTTTTCAGAAGCTTTGTTTCAAATCTACTTTTGTTTTGATAATTGATTAAATTTTCTGGGGAAAAAAAGGTATTAAGTGATCGGGTTTTAATGACAAACTTTTTATTCATTAAATGAAATATGAGGAACATTTTCCAAAACATTTTTACTGCACTGAAAGTGCCAAGCGTAATTAATGGAACCAATTATGCATTTAAGGCTGCCTTGGCGAAATATCAAAAGTCTGAACATTACTTGGAACACATTTCCAGACAAATGTCCTAATTTCTTATAAATTCGATACGTTAGAACACATGCACTTGTTTGTTATACCGTGTTCTTAAAATGTGAAATAGTCCTTAAATACGTCATTTTTTTTTAATTTATAATGTTCACAATCCAATTAGAACTACAATAGGAAATGAAATATGAAATGTGCAGGATTTGTCCAAAAAATATCGGAACCTAAGTCAATAAAAAAATTTATTTCAAAATATGACCATCTTACATCAATACAACGATGCAAGTACTTTATTCACTCTTCATACGCATCCTGGAAATCCGCCACCCCAAAGCCGTATAGACAACAACTCGTTGAAGCATCAATTTGACTGAAACGATGTCTTTCAGAATTATTTTGATAATTCTGAATAGCCTGCTCTGGTCGTCTCCAGACACGTCTGCGGTTGTCGTCAGGACACATTTAGAAATGGGACTCATCACTCCATATTATACGTACCCAGTCAGCGTAGTTCCAAGTGTATAGAGCTCAACATCACTCTAATCGGACTTGACGGTATACAGGGGTGAGAGGTAAGGGGCGTAACGATCGTTGCGTGCTTAAATTCCACTCTCTCAGTCGTCTGTCGAGGATCATGGAGGACAATTGAGAGCAGGTCACACGGTGGATAGTTGATAACGAAAGGATCTGGTTCTATGACAGCTGCTCTGACAATCGCTCTTTCTTCCCTTTCTGTTGTGGTTTCTCGATCTACTGCTGCCGTCTTGATTCTGGTACCTGCTGTTGTTGACCCACTCTAACCTGCATCCTTTTAATCGTCGCATCTCTTCGACCTAAATGTCGAGCGATTGTATGATTCGAACAACCAGCCTCTTTCATTCCGATAGCACAAACGCTTTCAAACTCTGACATCTGCACGTAATGTGCAAGAATCCTTCAGCAAGGCATTGTTACAGCCGACGTAAGTTATCCAAAGTATAAATGCAACCTAAAGTTTGATCATCCGATTCAGAACCGCTTCTTATAAACACTTACTGAATGTGCAATTCCGATGCATTGGAGTTCCCGCTATTTATTCATTGGACCCCAAAGTTTAATAATTTGTATGTCCAGTCCCAATATCTTTGCAAATGCAGTTTCAGTCCAATCGGGAAACTCCTTCCTTGTGGTTCGAATTTTTTGTTATAGATTATATATATATATATATATATATGGGGGTGTATATTATTAATAGTTCGTAATAATAGTTGATAATAATTATAAATACGTATTTTTATTACTAATAAAAATAACAAAAGTCATTGCCTTAATAAATGGTATTAATTAAAATCAAAAATTAAGAATAAAATGAAATACTTAAAATACAACTAAAAGATAGCTTCCTAATAAATTTATGTAATATAAATAAGTAAACATTTATTCAGAGTTATGAAACGAGTATATACTCACATGAATTATTACCTCATAATGTAATATTTTGCTTTTATTTACTTTCCGCTTAAATTTCGCAAGAAGAAATTATGCATTGCATCATTCGTCTTAAACATTTTACGCATTTTTCATTATATCCTTTATGTACAAATGTAGAAATTAACATTAAAAAGTATGCAGATTAATTCATTACTCGAAATTTTTCACACTGTTACTTCTTTTATTTTTCAAATTATTTTTTATTAAAATTTTAATAAATAAAATTTAAAGAAAAAATGTGAAGATAAATTTCATATAAAATAATAAATGCTACAAAGAATTTAACTAAACTACTGAAAGGTTTATATTTTTATAAGTTTTATTGCAAAAGAATAGTATTTAAAGCACTGTAATTACATAATACCTGATGAATGAGCATGTTTTTGTAAGTGACATTTAAATTTTTGTATAGTATAATAAGTTATAATCTAAGTATTATTAACTATTTAATTTTTCATAATTTGATGTACGTATTAATACTGTTAATGTTTTTGAATCTTAGCAGCGGTGGCTTGATTCTTTCCTTTAAGACTCGATTGATATTGCATCTCTTCTCATATGATATTACGAGTTGAAGACTTTTAAATACAACTCTTTGTAAGTCTTCGTCGTAACGTAACGTGTTTCAGTTCAATTTTGTCTTTTTAATAATATGA
>BMAW01109626.1:0-10343 GCA_019974015.1 Nephila pilipes | reverse complement strand
CACACACACACACACACACACACACACACACACAGAAATATTTACAGCTATGGAAAAAAAATTTAAAGGGATAAAAACTATTCCATTATTTAAAACCTAAAAGGCAGGAAATAATGCTATTTTTATCATTAGTTGAGCCCTTTTTTATTTTCGATTTTTAAATGTATTACAAATGACAAAAAAATTCTTTTTCTAGCTAGAATTTTATTTATAGCGCGAATGGGGAAAACAGTTTTGTTTTATTACATAAAAAATGAATAATAAATCGTTTGCCTTAGAACCATTATTTAACAAAGAAAGAATAATAAAAAGCCATGACAAAGCATAACAAAAAAGTTTTGTGTCATAGAAAAATCTATAAATATTTCAAATGTTAAAACTTCTTTGTCTAAGCCTAGAATTTCAAATGTTTTTCATAATGCATATAATGGATTATTTAAACACATTAGCAACAAAATTTGGAATAAAATTAACATTTCTTCTCTGTTCATAGCACGTGACGAAACTGTTGAATTCTAATTATACTTTAGCACAGCCAGCTAACAGTTTTATGTAATCTTTGCTCTTGGAAAAAAAGATTTAAAAATTATTAAAGCAGACAATTAATTCAACTCTTGTGAAACGAGGCTGTAAAAATGTGAATCACGAATTCTTTAGAATAAATAATGGCACGCAAGAAAGAAATTTGTCTCTTAACACTTCAAAATATATCAATATTAATTATTAAATTATGTGATATATAGGATGTCCACAAATTGGGGTTTGCTTAACTCATAACTTTTGATTAACGAGCATGACGAAAAATATTATTACATATTTGTTACGTTCAACTCAAAGAGTTTATTTTAATAACACAAAGTTACTTTAAAGTAAAGTTGCAATTCAAAACTTATTAATCAATAAACTTTAAACTTATTAACTTTAAAATATAATTAAATTTATCCAAAAGTTATTAATGAATTATGAACACTAAGCTTGGTAGTTTCCATATGGTAGCCTTTCATAGCGTGTAACACTTCGAGATGGAATTCAAGCTCCCGCCAAATGTTCTCAGCACACATCTTGTGTACTGCTTAGGATCGCATCAACAATACTAAGCTTGAGTTAATGCAAGTCACAGGGGGGTTGTAGAAAATATTCTTGACATACCTTTAAAAAACGATTCACCAATGTCGAATAAAATGATTTTAAGACGGATCTTTTTTGTTCGTACTGATGTGGTGAACGCCTTCTCACCCCCTGCATGTTCGGTAAATTTTATTCATTTCCCTGGGTCATCATCTTAACGTCTAGGCGGTCGGTCAGGGAACAGTAAGCCAGAGGAATGTCGCCAAATGGCGGACAATGCCCAACCACTCTCCAGTAGCTTTTCCGAGATTTCATGAAAAATGAGTTTTTCCATAAATAGCCGAACATGCCAAGTTTTGGAAACTAAATGATAAACTAGCTCGCTCTCTTTTTTTAAAAAAAATTCCTACTATTAGCTCACACACACGCTCTCTCTCTCTATATATATATCTTGTTCAAATTTTCAATCGTTTATAAAATACTTTTTATTCATCCACTCAAGTTCAAATACAATTTTTTAAACTTGTAGTGGATGACACTTGATGTTAATACAGTTTTTTCAAATATGAATTAAATTTAATTGGTGAAAATGCAGTTGCGCCTAACCACTTGGTATGATTTCAAAAACTGCCAAACTTGGCGATTTTTTTTTTTTTTTTTGGCTGAACGTTAAATCCGCGAAACGTTTCTAAGGTAGCCATATTTGGCAAAATACCGCCAAATAATTCCTGTCGCCAAGGATGGTTGGGCTAAGCTGCATTCCAATTATTTAATTTACCGGATGAATTAAGAAACAAGCCAATGCTTCTACCGTGTCATTTGTCTTGCAATGGCAAAGTTGGTAGAGCGTCGGCGCAGAATCTTCATGCCTTCGGATCGAAGCATAAAACTCTTTGATTTGATTTTGAAATAATTAATTGTATTTTTGTATGGAAGGAAAAAAAATTCTCTTATATAAGATATTTAGCAGGATATAAATTTAGGAATAAATACCGTCAGTGACGAAGCGTGTAGATCACTGGAAAAAAATTTCTTTTGCCTCTTAATATTATGATTGCGTCATATGTATATACATATTAATATTAATTGTGATTATTTAATAAAAAGTAACTAAAATTAAAAAAGTTGTTGACTTAAGTAGAAATTTACTTTAAAATTTTTTATACTACTTGTTAATAAGAAACAAACTCAAACAGTATTGTCTTAAAGCGACCAAACTGTTAAAAATATAGTTTTCATTTATTTTTGCTAAGTAACGCGTCTAGAGTGCAATCCACTACATCTACTCCTTGCCTTATCAGACACGTGCATTTTTATTCGCACCGATATCGAATGTTAGGAAATAAGTGTGAAATAATAAATTTGTATCAATTTAATACACGTTTCTATAACTTTTGAACTATCTACACATCATGACCGCATGTTTTTCTCTTCTTCAAACGGTCGCGAAATGATTTAAAATTCGAGATAGATTCGATTTAAAATAGGTTTTTTACCAATTATTAATCAGATAGAGGAAACATCGGATCAATTATCATGAAACGACGTTGGGTGAAGGATTTTTGGTGTAGAACATTAAACCTGTTTCCTGAAACTTCTTTGACGAGTGTAGAATAGAAAGATCCGAAGAAAGATCTTTCTTGTACGTACTTCTAAAGTAACGTTGCGTAACGTTAACGGGTTTTATCAAGAACTATGATATACATTACTTTCTCTTGTGTACTCGTCAATTTTGAATTCTCCTGTCTCAACTTTCCACAATGTGAAGCCAAAAGAGTTGGAGCATAAATTGGAGGAGTATACTCGGCAGGAAACTGAGTTCCGTCTTGATGGTACAAACCTGCTATAAAAAGCTGTCATATGGAGATTACTTAATTTGTTCTTTAAAAAAAAAACTTAAAACCGTACTTGGAAAATATGTGATAATAATTTTCGCCCCATTTTTTAATCAGTAGTTATGAAATAAGGAAACCCCGACACTAATTTATGGATACCCTATATATCATCCATTTAATAGAATTATTTTTTGTAGTAAAATGATGGTAACTGCTTTTTGGCTGAAAATTCAAACAAAATTTAAATTTCCTTCGTAAAACGTTTTTCTTATTGAATCTTGAATTTATTTTCCTCTGAGATTTTTTTACAGGGAAAAAAAGCTTTGAATATAGTGGACATTTTTTTATAAAAGTAAATATTTGTACATATTTTGTGTGGTTTTTTTTATGTCTGATCCGTCAAATTATTTATAGGCTACATAAAAATCTCAACTTACAACCCAAAATACTTAACTTTAAAAATTTTATTAATAAATCTGTTGATAGCTTTCTTGATTATAAGAGATAGTAAAACACATTTTTAGCTAATAACAGGAAATTTTCGAAAATTATTCTTCAAATCGTTGAATTTTCATATCAAAATTCGATTTTTGATTCGCCACACATTGATCGTACTCAAAATTAAAACTCAGCCATACGTATATTCAGTGTTTGGTAACAGTAGGAGTAAATCCCTTTGTGTGAGAGAAAATTATGTGACACATTATTTTAATAGACATATATTGTGAACGTTACATGGAATTTTTCGAAATTGCAAACTACCATTTTATGTTAAAAATAACGTCTTCTAAATGTTCTGATTTGTAGATTGATATGAAAAAAAGAAAGAAAGTATGATTAAAAATAAAATATAACAAAAACATTGTAAGATAATGCAAATAAATAACTCTGGAGAACTTAGAATATCGTATGGGTTGAAGAGTTAGTGAAAAATTAATGTGAAAAGTTTTATATAATTGTTCAGTTTAGGTTATATCGTGAAGGTTTTCGTTAAGGTTTAATTAAAACAAAAATAAATGAGATACCTGGATAAAATTTATTCTGTATGTTACTTAATCCCTGCGTGCATAATGTTTTAAATTATAGCTATTGATGTTTATTAGTTTGTTTCCTAGAAGGTGTAGATTTAAGCGACGCTCAATATTGAGACGATAGAATACAATCGACTGAGTTCTATAATAACAGCCTTGGAAAGGTTAAGTAATTCTGGAGGAAATGTTTAACTCTGGAAAGTGACTATGTAGAAAAATCTTAAAAATAATAAATAAAGTTTCAATCTCGATTATTTTTAGTAATATTTAAAACTTTGAATACTGCGGGTTGCTTTAATTTATGGTCTCCTGAAACCAAGCCAATCAATAAAAATAGCTATTATTTACAACATTATGTGCCTATAAATCGATTAATATGTAGAATTTTTATCCAGATAACTCGGTTTCCTCTTAGAAATAATTAAAAGTTCATGATACCCCCGCACATGTTATATTGTTTTAAAATAACTTTCTATATGCTATAGTTTATTAATGTGTAAAATAAGAATAGAGACATTTTAAAAAGGAGTAATTTAAAAGCCAGGTAAAATGCAGAAATCAGAACTCTTCTGAGATTCCTTAAAATAAAGATGAGTAGTTAAAAATTTATTTTAGAAACCCATATTTTATTTGTAATAAATGTAAAAATATGACAAAAAAGGACTGTATTTTTATCATTCTTAGAATATTAAAATTTATACGATATCGAATGGCAATCGCTCGATTCATTTGTGATTTGGACTTATTTTGCATACTTACGAAGAATTATGAATAATGCTACGAAGAATTATGAATTTGAAAAAATATAAATAAATAAGATTATTCAAAATTCTAAAAGATTTTACGAATATTAAATTCAAATCTGCCACGGTTTCATAACTATAAATTTAAATATAGAAAAAAATATCGATTTGAGAACAATTTGTTCCAAAATAACTTAAGACATTTTTGTCCATCAATCTACGTCTTCTTATCAGAAACTCATTTTACTGAGAAGTCAGCGATGAATTATTTTATTCTGAAAAACTTCAGATGTCAAAAATCTATCCTTTTCTTTACCAAATTATATCACCAGCAGTAAAAAAAGTTTTTTTTATAAAGACCAGAAATGCATAAATGATTTTATACACAAACAGTTGCTATATCTTACTTCTGTCTTTTTCTCTGCCAAGTTATACCATCAGCAGTAAAACACGTTTCACAGAGATAAGTTAAGAGATACTTGGAAAACTGCAGAGATAACAAGTTCGGCAATTCAGCGAACAAAATTATTTAAATAGAATAAATCGAGATAACTAGTCCCTAAAAGAACAATAACAGTGGAGTTCTGGTGAAGAATGCACAAATAAATTTTAGAACGTGTATGGATTCTGTAAATGTCGAGACGTATGAAGAAAATAATCAGGATCATGTACAAATAAAAAAAAATCTAAGTACGCGTAACTATATTAATAAATTTGGTTGGGAAATACAGTTTTCATTATGTGTATTTTGAATATCTGTTACTGTAATGTTCGGGTTGTTAATCACACTTTAACGCCTTAACTGTTTTCCTCGTTAGCTTAAAGTATATATTAACATGGATGTTACTTACTGTTGTCTTTAAATAATTGATAGCCATTACTGGATGTTTTCAATCGTGTTTATTAAGGAAAGTTGAAGCAATTGAATATTAGTAAAGTATTGACAAAGCCATGATAAAACATCACGCCGATTATGATATCTTAAGCATAAAATATATATATGTGTATATATATATATATATATATATATATATATATATATTTCATTATAAGTTTTTCTATTATTTTCATTTATTTTCTGACCCTACATTTCCTCCTATTTCGCTTTTTCTCTCCCTTTATATATTTTTTATTTTGTTATTTTTATTAAATATTTGTTATTGTTTTAAATGTTTCATTATTTTTAATTTTGTTTCCGATTTATTTTTCATTTCTTAAAGAAATTTCTTATAAGATGATTTATGACTTATTAAATTTGTTAAACATTGTTTTTTCAATTTTTTCTGTAATATTTTTATTCAGTAATTTTAAGTAAGTTAATTACTTTTGTTTCTGTAAGTCAATCAATCTACTTGCGTGGTTTCATTTAAATCAATCAATCACTATTTAACTTTGGCGATGAATTATTTCATGGAGTAGAAAAGGTTCGCATGTATAAGTATGAAAATGTGTAGTGTTTTCTATATCTGTAAATTATTTTTTAATAGTAATGTTTGTTTTATTTTATTGCAATTTTTTAAGTTTATTCCGGAATAGGTAATTAGATTCTTTCTGCTATTTTGATTTTGTCATTAAAATTTTTCAACATTTTAATTATGATGACTTGTCATTGGGAAATATTTTATATTACATTCTGTTTTAGATTGTTTATCTTTGTGATTATTTTTTGGTTTAATTAATATTACTCTTCTTCTTAGTTAAGGATTTTTATTTGGTGTTACAATATTATAGATTACTAGTTAAGTGTAAATTGGTATTTTGTAGCTAAATTGAAGATGTTTATTATGTTTACCTTCTTTTCTTCTGTGGTTAAATTTCTTATTTTGCTTATTTTAGATTTGCTATCGTCATTTTATAATGTAATTCACTGAAGTATGATGGGTTGATTAGTAACTACCGGTATAAACACACATTATTCCATTCCAAATTATGGAATAGTATTAGTTACACTATTTCCATTTTTCTAAATTATGCTTTTTTAATCAATTTGCTTTATTTTTAATTATTCGAATCTTCTATAGTTTGTTTTGAATTTTTGTGGTATAAATTTTATTTAGTTTAAGTATTCAAGTAAATATTTATTTGATATGCATAAATAATAATATTTAATTAATCAATGATTTCTTTCAATGTTTAGTTTTTTATTTCTCTTATTAGTTTTATTTTAGTTTTGGATATTCTTAGTTATATGTTTGTGAATTGTACTATTTGTGTTTATATGTGTGTGTGCGTGTGTATACGTATGTACGTGTGAATACGCGAGCACGTGTGTGTTTAATTAAATTTATCTTACTGATTATTTTTAGAAAAAAGCTTATAAAGAATTAATAAAGGAGCAAAAATACATAAATAGCTGAACTTTTGAAAACTACATCTAATAAAAATGACTATTATTCTAAGTTTGTTGAAAGGAATTTGCTTTAGTCAAATGAATATGGTGGAAAGAAACATTTAATTTGGTGCTTTATTTAAAAATGGCTTGATTTTTAACATTACTTTTGCGCTATTTTGCTTATCTTTTTTAAAAATAATAGAATATCTGACTAGAAACCTTCAAGGTTATTCAACTTACTCGTTTTGAAATGCATTTTTTCTAGCAAGAAGAAGAGTAATTCAAAAACCATTAGCATAAATGAAAATGAAATCTCTTAGAAATAATGGAAATTAAATTACACATTTCGGAAAGTTTTTAACTACCTTGTCTCATTTAAAAAAAATTGTAAAAGCTTTTTTATAATATTCTAATTTATTGAAATTGTATTTGTTTAAACCAATCAATATTTTAATTCGAATATCATGAAAACGTTTTAATTTAGCCCACGTATATGCTTAATTCCTTATTAATAACGCAGGTAAAAATAAGTTTTTTGAGTATTTGTTTTCTTTCAAACTTCACACTTTGCATAACATAATTTTTTTATGCAAGACACAGAAATTTAAACTCTAAAAAGTTTTTATGCAAAGTTTTGCAAAGAACAGATTTAGCCATCCAAGATGCGCTTTTTCTTATAATTATTATTAAATTACTCAATTAAGTATGAAAATTAAAGTAAACGATGGAATATCGAGAAATGGACAATAGTAAACTTTTCCATATTAAAATTAAAGGAAACTATAAATTATTAAATTGAATATATTTAAGCTAAATGTAATTAAAATTAAAGCAAACGATGGGTTTGGCGACTTAGCGAGAAATTTGGCGTAAAATTTAATTCTTTAATTAATTATTTTTAGTCAATTAATTTTTATTAATTATAATTAAAGTATCGTATTGTCATCTGAAACAATCGAGCACAGAAAATTTCAGCTCAATTGAGCTGTTTAAGATGTTAGAAAAAAAGCTTTTGAAGTTTAGAACCGGACACAGTTACAATGTGAGTAAAAGAAAAACCTATTAAAAAGAATTTGATACATCGAAATTCTTTGCAATTCATTTTCATTATTTTTTTATAGATTGTAGGATTTCAAAACAATGTAAGAAGTACATTTCCCATTCAACATGTTTTTGTAGAGACAAATACTTTGAAATGTGTCGCAATTTCATGTAGTTATTTATTTTCTTACTATGAAATATTTTATAAATTTGTCTATGAAAGTTTTGAATATATTTTATTAAGACGTGTATAAAACTAAATTTTCTTTAACCTATCGAAGAATAGTTTATACCTTTACAAGTATACAACACACAAATTTCTAAAACAATTCTGAAAAACCATTTCTACCTCTAGCTATTTCTCGTGGTTTTAGCTTTCTTCTAAGATGTTTATCCAGAAATATTTCTAAAAAGAATTATGTTGCTCTGAAATGAAATTTCTTTGCATTTGTTTTATATTTTTAAAAATTATTCTTTCCATTCCGTTATAATACATTTGCTTGACATTAAAATGTGAAGGCTTAAACATATTTGTGATACGCTTCTCGTCCAGTTTTTTTTAAAGAGTTTTGAGGGTTTTCTTATATCAAAGCGTTCTATAGTAACAAAATTATTTCAAAACTATTTTTAAGAATAAAAATTCCTTCGATAATAATAATAATTTTTATAAGTTTGCATTTTTGGAAGGAAAAGGATTTTTTATAAAAAAATGTTATTTTTTTTAAATTTAAAATGATACTAAATATATTTTATTTTGTTCTACATTTATTAAATAGAATTTTTTTAATTTAAAGAATATCAAATCATTTGACCAAAAATTAGCCGCTTTCTAATTCAGTTGTCTAGGGCATATTTAAAGGCAATTTCTGAAAGTTAAATAATTTAAATGAAACTCTATAAAATGCTTCTAGATTTGAAATAAAATAAATATTTAAAATATCAGAAATAAATTTAAAACTTATTCATAAGAAAACTTAACTTTAGATGATTCGACATTAATAGCGCTACAAGAGCAGTCAATATTATAAATTGGTGAAATAAACATAAACTGAAAAATTACTACTCAATAGGTGAAAACAGATATTCGATACAACTTTATTTTTTTTGAACAAATTCCCTTTTTGTGTCAGTATAACTATTAATTTTCATTCGTAATTATACTCATCTTATCATTCTGGAAATTAAATTAAGAATAGTATAAACATTTTTGCGAATAGCATTTATTATTGCCTCTTGAACATTAAGAATTTATTTAAAAGAAATCAAACGGAGAAACTATACTGCATTGCTTAACTTTCAATCTTGAAATGATGTACAGTAAAATTTTTATTCAAAAATAATCTCACTTTACATTAATTTTTCATTCTGAATATAATTCAATTATATGAGGACAAACTTCTGTATGAATGTTGTACATATTCCCGGGGATATATTTTTAGATTTATGTTATGATGTTTTGAAATAGGATACTGCAATGAGGCTAAGAGTTGTAATCTCAAAAGTTTTTATTTAAACTTTTGGAAAGTTAAATTCAATACTTACTCAAGAACAAATCCGATGAAAAATTATATCTATTTTGACAATGGATTTTCTCAAATAAATGAGCAGTAATTATCTTTCTCTTTTCATTATAATTTAGAAACTTATTTCGCGAAAAATAAATGTTAAAAGGTATAAGTAAGATAAATCCTTCGAAGGTATGAGTAAGATATAAAATATTAACTTATTAAGATAAATAAGTTAAATAATTAACTTATTTATCTTAATAAGTTAATTTTTTTTTCTAGTTATTAACTTATTTATCTTAATAAGTTAATAACTAGAGAAAAAATATCTATTTCTAAGACAATAGAAAGAAATATATTATTATAATACCCATTTACTGCTTTAAAATATAATTTCATGCGACATAATATATATAGAAGTTTGCCAATAGGAACCCACATTTAAAATTCTTTGACTGCTTCTTGCGACTACGATGGACATACGATGTTAGTCTCACCAACTTTGTAGCTGCAATGGTCAAATCTGTCTACTGGTTCGAGTCCTGCTTTCACTACAGGTCCAATGTGAAGAACAACAAAGGTGCATGGTAAATTCACCCATTTTGTTTGTTGGAAATGACGGAGAATTCAGAAGTTGTGAATTTCAAAATCCCCCCCTTCCGTGATGTGGAATGGTAGTTACAAAAACGATGTACTGACACGGGTGTCATCCTTGTCGCTTCACCAAGGTTCAAAATCATAAGGTACGCTGCCAACAGCCATCTTGAGAGACGTCATTTCAATTCAAC
>BMAW01109625.1:0-16139 GCA_019974015.1 Nephila pilipes | reverse complement strand
AAAAGGAAAGGAACTATGGGGGCTTTAGAGGCTGTCTCCATTTTGTTGTCTTATATGCAAAGTTTTGTTTGTTGTTGATATCAGTGAAGATGGTTTGGGCTCTGATTAAGGGGTTGGCGTGATTTTCAATTGAGTGAAAAATATTTCTAGAAAGCTTAGTAATGAAGTTTTCTATTGGCTCTATTTGCAAGTCATTATGGATAACAGAGTTTCTAACGTACCATGGAGCGTTCGTAATAATACGTAAGATTTTGTTTTGGATTATTTGAATATTTTTTAGGTGGGTCGGGGCTGCCACTCCCCAAATAGTGGAGGCGTAGGTAATAACTGGGCGCAAAACCTGCTTATAGAGAAGAACTTTGTTTTTAAGTGAAAGGGAGGAATATCTGCCAATCAATGAGATGCAGAGATGAATTTTATTCCAAAATTTATCCTTGAGAAATTTAATGTGTTTAGCATAAGTTAATTTTTGGTCGAGATGCAGGCCCAGATATTTAACCACCAATACCCAGTTGATATCTTCGTCGAAAAGGATTAAGTTGTTTGGGGGATTTTGTCTTCCTTTTTGAAAAAGGATGGCTTGCGATTTTTCCACATTAATTGCAATTCTCCAAAGGGTTAGCCAGTTCTCTAAGGAGTCCAGATAGTTTTGCATGGTTTTTATGGTGTAACTGATGTTGTAGCCCTGGGCCAGCACCGCGGAATCATCCGCAAAGAGGCAAGTGCTAACACTGGCGTGGTGTGGAAAGTCATGCGTGTACAAATTGTACAAATGGGGCGAGAGGACCCCGCCTTGAGGGGTGCCCGCATGAATTTGGCCAGGGCTGGAGTGAGTTTTGTTAATTCGAACGTTAAATGATCTATTTTTTAAGAAACAATTGATAATTTTAATGAGGTAATTAGGAAAATTTAATTTAATTAATTTATAAATCAGGCCGTCATGCCACATTTTGTCAAAGGCCCTTCTTACATCTAAGAAGACCCCAATGGTATGACGTTTGAGGACAAACCCTTCGTTGATAATATTTGTGACTCTGATGAGTTGGTGTGAAGTGGAGTGACCTTCTCTGAACCCACATTGCTCAGGGGGTGTACAGTTAGTGATGGAGATATGATTTTTAATACGATTTAGGAGAATTCTTTCGAAAATCTTAGCAGTGTTGCAGAGCAGACTAATTGGTCTGTAACTCTGCGGAAATTTATGATTTTGGTTTGGCTTGGGGAGCATTATCACACTTGCAGTCTTCCAATAAGAGGGGAAGTGGTTTGTGATTAAGCATTTGTTAAGGATTTTTGTTAAATGCGTAATTGCATTTAGCGGTAGCAGTTTGAGAGCATAGTTGGGTATGTTATCTGGACCAGATGCCTTTTTTTTTGGAAGCTTTTTTATAATATTAATTATTTCAGTGGGACTGGTAAGAGGTGGAGGAGAGTGCATATTTTGGTTTGCCAGATAATTTCTGACAGTATTTTCAACCCGGTCGATATTGTCATCGTCGTATGGCTCAATATTTTCTTGGAAAGTGTCTTCAAGAAAATCTTTGAAAACCTCAGCTTTTTCCCTGTCGGAATAAACAATTCCATTGGGGCTGCTGAGGGGAGGAATGGTGATGGGTTTTCTTGCTATTTTTCGTTGCATATTGTAGAGTGAATTATCTTCTGGATTTAGTTGATTGAGTAAATTCTTCCAGGTTTTGCTTTTATGCTCTTTTATCAGATGCTTGATTTGCCTTTGTAGGGCATTCATTTCTCTCTTATAAGTGGGGTCCCTGGTAGATTGGTATCGAGTTCTAAATCTATTTTTAATCTTTATTAGCTCTCGGATATTAGGTGGGAGTCTAAGGTGGGGGGTGCTGATGGTTTTTGTCACACTAGATTCGTTAATAGCTTGTGTGATAATGCTGTTGAAGTTTTGTATTGCATGATCAATTTCATGTAAATTTATATCTGGGTTACCATCCATGTTGTGAAAGATTTTGTCTTGAAACTTTACCCAATTGGTTGTTTTCATTATTCTGAGAATGGGAGGGAGGGAGTTATTTAATAAAAGGTCAATGATTACGGGATTGTGATCACTGCTAAGTTCATTAAATGTTTCGATATCTGCAAGTGCTAAATTTTTAGCAAATGCGATATCAAGAACAGAATTTGTGGGAGTATTGATTGCATAGTGTGTTGGTGCGAGGGGTGCAAGTACATCAATGGCATTGTTTAATGCCCAGTCGTATAAGATATTTCCATTTCTGTTGGAGTGTCCTACGTTCCAACAAGGGTGTTTGGCGTCTAAATCTCCAAAGAGAATGGCTTTGGAGTTGTTTAGATAAAATGCGTCAAGCTCCATGGTACTAATGGCGCCGTGTGGAGGTCGATAGATGCAGGCAATGGTTAATTTGCTATTGTCTTTAAGTTGCAAGTTGATGGCTGAATTTTCAAAGGTACTGCTGTGGATGTCAATAGAATGGTGGTTAAAGGAATTTTTTATAAATATTGCCGTTCCCCCTCCCCTATGAGTAAGTCTGTCATTTCTATGGGATTCTTCGTGTGGACTTCGAGGAGCGAGCACGCCTGAACTGTATGGAGCCGAATAAGCCTAACATGGCCGATGTCCTGGCCCCAAACCTAATGGAGATTGCACCTTCTGAGAGCAACTCTCCAATGCCAACTGAAAGCCAAATTTGCGAAACTATCCAGAACTTAATCCACCAAATTAACCTATTAAACCCGAGAATAAAATACATCAAGGAACTAATTGAAGTCGAAAAGAAAAACCCACTGAAAAGAGACCCTAGACCAACCATGGAACTCCAAACTGAAAAAGGAACCTTGGAAACAGAACTTGAAAGACTTACAGGTGAGCTGAATTCTTATTCACTTTGCCCAGTACAAAATTGCAAATTACATAAAGATCTAAATTTCAACTTAAATAATCTAAAAAGTCTAAGAAAACGCATGGCTGAATCATGCAACATTACTGATGTAGTTAAGCCTAACGAACCAACTCCGAGTACTAGCAGAGCTCCTAAAGCCCAGAGAACTATCGATCAAGATGGATTCCTAATACCCACTAGAACATCTAAATTTAATAAACAACTCAATCCTCAAAATAATATAAACTTAAATACAAGCAATAGTTTTGATGCGCTTTTGGACTGCGATCCAGACGAAGCTGAAATCGACCTACCCCCACCCCCTCCAAAAATCCAACCAATCATGTTAAAGCTCACCCAGAACTACAACCTGATCATCCAAGCAATTAATAGAAATTATACGAAGGCCACCTGCAAACTCTCAGGACAATATATAAAAATCAACCCTGAAAGCGAAGATGACCATAGGGGAATAACCACCCAACTAACAAATATGAAATCTGAATACTATGTAATACAACCACTTTCTGAGAGGCCTTTGAAAGTCTGTATACGAGGCCTACCAACTCACGCTGACCCTGATGACATAAAAGAAGACCTAGAATCACAAGGAATAAAAGTTCAAAAAGTCGCGCAACTGAAACAACTAAAAACCAAATTACCACTCCCCATTTTCATGATTGAAGTCAGAAGAACAGAAGACGCCCTGGATATATATAAAATACAAGCAGTCATGCACATGCTGGTGAAAATAGTCCCATTCAAAAAGAAAAATACAACCACGCAGTGTTATAACTGCAATTATTTTCATCATTCATCCATGAATTGCAGAATGAATACAAGATGCCTTAAGTGTGGAGCAAATCACCGAACTGGCGAATGCCAAATCAAAGAAAGAATAGAAAAGCCAACCTGCATCAACTGCAAACAAGATCACATGGCATCCTGGCAAGGATGTCCTCTTTTCCCCAAAAGAAAGCCTAAAAATGGAGAACCCACCAAGAAAACTAATGATAGAAACATAATACCCACAACCAGAGCAGTGACTGCCGACTTCACCTTTGCAAACATCTGCAGTAACAATGCAAATCAACAGATGGAGCCACCTGTCCTCCCAAACATTGTCGAAGCTTCAAACCAGTTTGAGCCATTAGATCCTCCTACTTTCAACACCAATAATAAAAATTCAAATTCAAATAATAATAGTACAGGCAATTTTAATTTTATAACTGCAATTAGCGAACTACAGAATCTATTTAACAAATTTCCTAAGTTATTTGAAGCCCTAAACAACATGTCAAAAGTCAGCAATGACCTAGACAAGCTCAATATATTTATAGCGGGTGTAGTCGCCTCACCACCCACATCCCACAACTAAAATTCAATCTCCTCGGCCTCAAACTGGTTACCTGGAACGCCCTAGGGGTAAAGTGTCGTGATATTGAATTACGACACTTTATTGATAAGCACTCCCCAGATTTAATTTTATTACAAGAAACACATCTAGGACCGGGTATAAAATTCTCTATGCCTAACTACACCATACACAGAAATGACAGACCTAACACGAATAACAGATTCTCCGGCGGCACGGCAATCTTAATCAAAAAAAACCTCCCACACTACCAAATACCAACACCCACACTAAATGGTGTAGAAGCAACTATCGTTGCACTCACCCCTTCAGACGGAAACCCCATTCTTATTACCTCAATGTATATCCCACCAATTGTTAACACCTCACTTGTTCCAAAATACATACAAACAATACAAAACTTAGGGTCAATCTCATTAATTTGCGGAGACCTTAATGCTAAGCACACTAGCTGGGGCTGTTCATATAATTCATCTAGAGGAAATGCACTAAGAAATTTTGCCGATCGAAACGGCTTAGAAATCTTAGCCCCGCCCACACCAACACGCTACGGCTATAACTCCGCCTCCACCATAGACATAGCAATAACGAAGAACTTTGATTGGCCCGCTCAAATCCACTCGCTACCGGAGTTAAGTAGCGATCACAACCCAGTTCTTATCCATTTTGATACTCAGAACAAATACGAACTGCCGGAACCCAAAGTTCGTACAAACTGGGAACTATTTAAAAGCACTCTTCTTACAAACACAATACAAACATTCACACTACCCAAAGCACAAAGCGGAGAGGATATAGAAAACCAAGTCGCCGAATTAACACAAAACATTTTAAGTGCACATAAACTCGCATCGAAACCCATAAAACACAACAGACAAACTTTTATCGGACAGGAGTTACGAGAATTATTCAGAAAAAGAAATAAAGCTAGAAAAATCTGGCAATTCACCCGTTACCCTGCTGATAAAGAAAACTTAAACAGACTCCAAAACGAAATTAGGCGAAAAGTGCACTTACACAAAAACAAAGATTGGGAGGATACACTTGAAAACCTGAATGCGGAAACCGGTACCCTTTGGGGTATGGCGAAAGTATTCAGAAGAAAACGAACTCCCATCTCCGCCCTTAAAGGCCCAGCTAATATCGCACTTAGTAATACTGAAAAATCAGAAACTTTGGCAGACTCACTTCAAAACCAATTTAAATTAAATGACATAAACACACCTAATCACGATGAAAATGTTACAAATGTCGTTCACAGCTACCTGCAAAATGATGGAAATTTCCGAAATCAAGTCTACCCACCACCATTAGCATCTGAAATAGCCGATTATATAAAGAAAATCAAAATCCACAAAGCTCCCGGAAAAGAAGGAATCACCAACAAAATGATCAAAAATTTACCTCAACTCTGCATATTCCAATTAAGAAACATTATCCATAATATGCTAGAACTCGGTTATTTCCCAAACACCTGGAAAACTGCCGTAGTCATCCCGATCCTGAAGCCAGGAAAAGATCCCACCCTACCAAGCAACTACAGACCGATATCCCTACTTCCAATTTTAAGCAAAATAGCAGAAAAGATCATACACAATAGACTCTCCAACTTCCTCCAAGAAAAAGATGTAATTATCCACCAACAACATGGTTTCATACCAAAACTATCCACCAGCCACCAACTACTCAGAGTCATAGAATTTATAAAATCAGGATTCTTCAAAGGGAAGAAAACTGGAGCGGTTTTCCTGGACATGCAGAAAGCTTTTGACCGAGTCTGACATATTGGATTAATATATAAAATGATACAGTACAACACCCCACCATATCTAGTAAAAATAATCAGTTCCTACCTTCAAAATAGAAAATTCCAAGTCACAGTAAATGAAAAACTATCAAATCCAAGATCAATAGAAGCCGGAGTCCCACAAGGAGGAATCCTCTCAACAAGTTTGTTTAATTACTACGTGAACGACATCCCTACACACCCAGAAACAAAACTATGCATGTATGCAGATGACACTGCGATATTAGCACAACATAAAAAATCACCTAACATAGGCCAAGCACTAAACGAACACTTACAGATACTAGAAGCATGGTACTCTACTTGGAAAATTGCCCTGAATGTTTCCAAAACAGAGGCCGTCTTCTTTTCACGAGGATACAGAAAAAATGAACCAGACATCTTTCTGGAAAACAAAAATATACCCTGGTCTCTAGACACCAAATATCTTGGTGTAACGTTGGATAAAAAACTCACTTTCAAACAACATGTAATACGAATTAAAAAGCAGTACAGATCTGCAGTTAATAAAATTTTTCCCCTTATCTCGCGTAAATCTGCTTTAAGCAGACGTAATAAAATGCTTATCTACACCCTGATTCTAAGACCTATTCTGACCTATGCTAGCCCGGTCTGGTCACACTGTGCTAACACTACTTTTGACTTATTAGAAAAATCGCAAAACTCCACAATTAGAACAATAGCTAAAGCCCAATGGTACATGAGAAATACAGATATTAGATTTTCACTTAAACTCCCCACACTAAAAAATTTTATCAAAAAACTTTCTGCAAACTTCTTCCAAAAAATCGATACTTCAAATAATAAAACCATACAAGAAATAGAAAAATACACCCCAATAAGAAATAACCCTCAACTTCATAGACCCAGAGAAATCTTAATCCTATAATTTAAAATTATACAATAATTTAAACTTTCTAAAATCCAATACTAAATCACCCAACTCCCGCGATCTTAAAAACCAAAACTAGCATCATTAACCCCTACCCACACACACTTATATACTCAAACAGCTCACCGCGCCACCGACCAATCACAACCCACGCTCTTACTGCGACCAGACCGAGCAAGCAAGCAGGAATTCAATAGACTTCTGCTGCAATATTACAATTAATTCTCCATTCTGCAATTAAATTTGATCATCCATTATATTTTTACTTTGTGATAACTTTACTTTCTGCGATAACTTTTTAAACTTTTTAAATTCCCTATAATACTCTTTTTTCATCAAACTATTGCAATTTTTAAAAAATAACTTCCATAATAATTCATTAACTTCTGGGCAAGTGAAAAACCAAGGTTCAGTTCACCAATCATTTTTAAGCCATTTCACAGGGGATAGAAGCCCGTGAGGGTTAAGTTCCCCGAAATAATAGTTGTCGCTACTCATTTCTATGGCAAATGTAATTTTGAATTTTTAAGCTGTCAGAGGGTCGAAGGTGGGTTTCTTGAATCCCAATTACGTCGGGATCATGATCGGCAATGGAGTTTTTTAATTCTTCTATTTTTCCTTTAATGCCATTAGCGTTCCAGCTAAAGATTCTAAGAGTTTTTAAGTTAGGTTGTGAACTACCCATTATTTTTGATCAGTAGTTGAAATTGTAGAATTTGGAACATATTGCCCATTTGGCTCATCATTTGGGACATTTGAAGCAATATGTCCGTTGGGTTAGGGTTCTTTTGGTTCTCAATTTTGTTGATTTCAGTGGTGTTATTTTGGTTATTTTTGTTTTTCATCCTCTCTTCCCATACATTTTTAACAGGCTTTGGCTTATAGTTTTTGGGATTATTTGGGCATCCAGAGTAGTTTGCAAGGTGGGGACCCTCGCAAAGAGCGCATTTAGGTGGGGTTTTCGTAGATTTTTTACATTCACTTGTGAAGTGTTTCTCTCCACATTTGAGGCATTTCGGTTCTCTGTTGCAAAATCTGCTATGGTGATAGAACTGTTGACACCGATAACATTGTGGGGGCATAGAATTTTTTTTTAATGCTTCAATTTTAACTTTAAAGTAGCCTATGTGATCTATATTGTAAATTTCTTGGTTTGCTGGGTTTTTGTTCAAAACAACGAGGAAGAGAGGCATATTGGCATTAGTCCGTCTATTTTTTAAAATACTAATGCGATCAGGATTTGGACCATGAGATCTTATTTCTTCTAGAATTTCGGTTTGGTCATAATCAATTGGAAGTCCTCTAATTATAATTTTTAGCTGTTTTTGGCTTTGCATTTCAAAGGTGTGCGATTTTAATTTTTTAACTGAAATGAAGTTCTGTATTTTCCTATGCGCATCGATAGTTTCAGGAAATACTTTAAGCTTTCCGTTTACCATTCTTGCCATAATTTTGAAGCCAAGTAAAGTGCAAATTTCATCCATAAGAGCAGGCGTGTTTACACTTTCATCTATGATAATGGGTGGGATTCTTTTTTTATTTATTTCAGCGGTGAGGGGTTCAATTTCCTCCTCGTTATCGGAATTGGTTTCTTGGTTTGAATTTGATTCCATTGTTTGTGAGACATCCTCATTATTATTGGTTAGAGATGGGAATTCTTCGACCTCCAACGACATAAATTTGTTTTTTAGCTCGAGAGGAGCTGGGGTGATGATTGATTCGTTAATTTTGCTTTTTTTCCCTTGTTGTTTGAGAGGAGAGATTTGATTTCTTTTTATTTTATTGGTTTTTGGAGTGGGGTTTATTGGCTGTATTTCCGCTGCTGTTATTAATTTATTTTCTATTGCAGTTAGTCTTTCCTTAAGGAGATGGAGTTCATGATCTTTATGATTAAGATGTTGTTGCAATTCATGATGATTTAGTACATTTAATCTTTTTGAGCATTTAAGAGCCAATTCCAAAATCAGCGCTTTTTTATTTAAGTAATCTACATTTGTATGATTAAATTGGTTAATGTCTTCGATAAATTTATCCAGGTTTTCACTAATTTCTAAGCATTTATCGAAATGAATTAAATTATCAATTTCATTGTCTACATTACTGACATCAAAATCCCTAATACGAGATAAAATAGCACTTACCTCATTGACTGAGGAACTCATGTCCTCATCCGAGCAATCCGAATCCATTAGGGTAATCCAAAGGAGTAACACACGTGCGAGCACGTGTAAGCACACAATTAACTACTATGCGTAGTTGTTAAAGAAAAGTTTCACTTTTTCAAAAAATAAAATTTTTGATGGAAGGAAGAAGCACAGAAGAAATTATTGACACCAAAATAAATCGTTATCGTATCCAACACAGGTCGATGTAAATTGATTTGAAATCCGCCCATACGAACTTCACCGCCAACGGTAGGAGAGAACACGCTGCTGAACGTCAGCTCACGGGGAAAAGATGCTTAGCCGTCCGGTGAAAACCGGTTCGAGGAGAGAAACAAGAAGCGACTTCACTCAAGGCACGCTAGCCGGGGAATTCGTGGGGTAAACAATTTTTAGAGTGCCAATCCTCAGAAGAGAGGATCTATACTCTGAGTAAAATGAAAGTAAAAATAATTTGAATAAAGGAATGCTTAAAAGTGGGGAGTGAACTCGCCCAGAAGCAAAAACAAAAAGCGCAGGGGAAAAAATGGAATCGAACGAGAGAGGGCGAAACGCCGAGATGGGACCGAGTGGTCGAAAGAGAGAGAGAGAGGACTTCCCGTTAGGGAGAAGCGAAACGTAAATCGAGAGTACGGAAAACAGACCTCCAAGTGGGGGTCGAAGAAACCAAAACTAAAGCTCCATAGGGAGGGAAACGAACAAATTAAAAGCGCTTGCGCGCAACGGAAGTTTGGCTCGGAAGAGAACCAAAAAATCACCAGACTGGAGAGGAATAAGAAGGCTATTAAAATGAATAAAAAGACGGAGGGAAAAATTAAGAGAGAAAGCTCTGCTAATTTGCAAAAGGAGCTATAGGTGAAAAAAGCTAAATAATTGATTAAAGATAGAAATGAAAAAAAAAACAAGTGGTCGGCTTCACTATGTCCAAGAATTAAATCATATAATCGACACATTGACAGTAGTTGTACTGAGAAAAATAAATAAAATGGTAGAGATATAGATATATTTTTTTTTTTTATTTTTTTTTTTTTTTAAATTTTTGGCTTACCTAAAACTGCCATGTATTTTGGAAGCGTCATGTGGGTATTTGTATCTGCTAACTCTCCCAGCAAATGAATGTTGTGAGGAAATAGATGGGTTTGTGTGTGTTTGAATGGAGCTATGGAAATTGGCCGCAAGTTTTCTGATAGTGGTTCTGATGGAGTCGACTTTCATAATTTTGTGAATGTCTGAAGTACTGTGTAATCTATGTGCCCCGATAAGTGATTTGAGCACACCAGATTGAAGTCTTTGTAAGAAATTTATATTGGTTTTGGCGGTTGAGCCCAAAATGGCACAACCATAGGTTATAATAGGTAGAAGATAAGATTTGTAAATTAAAATTTTATTTTTAAGGCTTAGGTTGGATTTCTTGTGTAATAGTTTTTTGAGCTTATTGAATCTGATGTTGAACTTTTTTTTCATGTTTTGGAAGTGAGGTTTATAACAAAGTTTGGTGTCTAGAGTGATACCTAGATACTGAGTATTACTACTCCAATTAATTTCTCTGTCAAAAAGTTCGAGTTTAGGGAGTCTATTTTTGAAGTTGCTTTTATTAAAAATTATGGCAGTTGATTTATCAGTGTTGATGGAGATTCTCCATAAAGTTAACCAGTCTTTTAAGTTCTCTAGGTAGGTTTGTAGTTTGAATCGGACAATGGTTGGGTGAATATCTTGGGCGAGGATAGCAGAGTCATCTGCAAAAAGACAAATGTGGACATTTGGATCATTGGGAAAGTCACTGGTAAAAATGGAATATAAAAAAGGCGAAATAATAGCCCCCTGAGGCGTAGAAGCTTGAATATTGCCAATTCTAGAAAGTATGTTGTGTATTTTTACTTGAAATGTTCTGTGTTGTAAAAAATCGTAGACGATTCTGATTAAGTAATCAGGGAATTGGTGATGAATCATTTTAAAAATTAATCCGTCGTGCCACATTCTATCGAATGCTTTAGCAACGTCAAGGAAGACACCTCCGGTGAAATTTTTATCATTAAACCCTTGAATGATATAGTTTGAGACTCTAAGTAGTTGGTGATTGGTAGAAGTATTTTGTCTGAATCCGTGTTGGAAGGGGGGGGATGATGTTGTTAGTGTTGGCGTGGTGCTGCAGTCTAGTTAAGAGGATCCTTTCAAAAATTTTGGCTGTAGTACTGAGTAAGCTAATTGGTCTATAGTTAAGAGGTATACTAGCGTCTTTACCCGGTTTTGGTAGGAGTGTGATTATTGCGTGTTTCCAGGCCGACGGAAAGTGGTTAAAAAGTAAGCATTTATTGAAGATTTTTGTGAGGTAGGTAAGACCTTTTTGTGGAAGTGATTTGAGGCAAATATTTTTAATATTATCATGACCAGGAGATTTTTTGTTTTTAAGATTGCTGATAATTTCCCCGACTTCGTAAGGAGAAGTGAGAGGGGGGAGTGTGAATATTGTCTCTGTTCATGTAACGCCTAACAGTTCTCTCTACTTTTTCGATGTGATCATCGGAGTAAACATCTGGGTTTTCGGTAAAGCTCTCTTCCAGTGAGTCCACAAAAAGGTTAGCTTTATCGATAGTGGAATAAACAAATCCTCTATGACCTAATAAGGGGGGGAATAATTTGAACTGTTTTATTAGTCGATTTGACCAAGTCGCGAAGAGAGGAATCTTCCGCTCTGGCAGTTTCTATAAAATTATTGGTTATGTTTTTAATATGGGATCTGATTAATTTGTTTATGTTTTTTCTCAATCTATTGAGTATAGTTCTGTAGCTGGGGTCTCTAGTATCTTGCCAAATTTTTCTAATTCTGTTTTTTTCTTGAATAACCCGTCTGAAAGACAGAGGGAGGTTCGAATGGGGTTTATTAAGAACTTTACAAGTACTAGATTGATTAATAGCCGCGGAAATGCACGAGTTAAAATTTAAAATAGCATTGTCTAATTCCTCAGTGTCATTGATGGGAGGATTTCCAGTAATGGACTCGGATAAATAATTTTGAAATTTATTCCAGTTGGTAAATAAATAAGTATTCAGAGGATTAGAAAGATTATCTAGAGTTAGTTTAAAGGTGACTGGGGTAAAACCGAACTTTGATAGTGCCCCTTGGCGATTTTTTTTGAAATCGCGCCAAAATGGCGCCAAAGCGCTAAGTTTGAAAATCGTTTGAAGATGGAAACGGTAAAAAACATGGCTTCCGTCGGGGGAGATTTTTTTTTGGAAGAAAAAGGGTGGAATAAGGAGGAAAGAAGTTCCCTAAGGGAGGAACGGGGCAATCGGAAAGGAAGGTGAATGAACACTAATTTTTTTTTCTCCTGAAAAAAAGGAGCGTTTTTAAGCTGCGTTAGTGAAGCAAGTGTGGATGTAAAATCGTTATTTTTTTATCGAGGGAATGGCAAGAAAGGGGAGAAAATACTGATTATTAATGGATTAGGAATGATTTCGAGGGATAAAAAGGATCTTTTTTTGGCTTCGAAAAAAAATCGGAATGTTAAATAAAGGTTTGAATTTCGTAAAAATGGTATTTTTTAAATGAAAAGAGAGGAATTGTTTTAAAAAAATCAGCAGAATGAAGGATCGTATAAGAATACAAGAGGAATCGTAATATCATATGAAATAAGAAAGGAAACTCTTTTTTTGACCGTTACAACCTTCGCAGATTTACAAGAAATGAAAGAAAAGAATGAAAAAACGCTTACCTCATTTAGAAGGAACTGCTTCATCACCACATTCAGCAGACACACTTCACGACAAAAACTGAACCAATCGGACACCGTATTTTCACTAATCTTTAATTCATCAACAGTCGCCTTATTCATAGCCTTGCAAAACCACATTCGCGTCACAAGCATAATTTCAATCAAACTTAAATGGCTACTTTCAAACCAACTTCCACACCGGAGAGACTTTCTTTTCTTGTGCTCGTTACCCTGTCCACGTTTCCGACACATCCATACATAACCATCATGCAAACTCTTTTCTTCTGTTAATTTCATCTGATCACCACATACACAACATTTAACATTTTTAGCAATTAAACCCTCTTTCATACACCATTCAAGTACAGCATTCATACCTTGGATCTCCAGGTAGTTGAAGAAGGCAGATGTAGGAGCTTGAAATCTGGAAATTTTGGAGGACATTTTTTTTTCCAACGATCAAAAATTTAAAAAAACAACTAGTCAAGCGTAACGAACCTAGCGTGGACGTAATGCGTGAGAGAAAAGGATGCAACGGAAAAACCGGTCCCTTTTTATAGATTTAGTAGGGTTACCAAAAAAAAATTGTATGGTTACCATATTTGGCGACTTATCGCCCAAAAAAAGTTAAAGCGCGCCAGGCCCTATCAAACTCAGGTTCAACCGGTGACTGGGTTGTGGTCACTGGAGAGGACCGGAGATGTGGTTACTTCAAGATCCCTAATTCCTTGTGCAAGGCCTATATCAATAATTGAACATCTAAATCTATTACTGTAGGGAATATGAGTTGGGTCACTCGGAGCATGGATTTTATAACCATTGGTAATTGAGTGTCTAAATAAAGTTTTCCCTTGATTATTTTCATTTGAATTAGGGCTCCAAGAGTGATGTTTACAGTTAAGGTCTCCTACAAGCAAACAGTGTGATCGGTTCCTAAAAAATTTTTCAATATCAGAGATAAACTGATTGTTTCTGGGTGGTCTATACACAGAGCTTACAGTAAAATACTTATTATTGTTAAGTTCAATGTTGACAGTGGTGTGCTCCAATTTGCTTGTGGAAAAGTCGACTCGGTGGTGTGGAATTGAATTTTTAATTAGTAGAGCGGTGCCTCCTCCTCGGTGTGTTGTCCTGTCTGATCTGTGGGAAGTATAATTTGCCACATTAAATGAGTCAGAGGGACGTAGCCTAGTCTCTTGTAGAGCAATGATATCGGGACTGTGTAAATTAACAAAATTTAAAAAATCTGCAAAATCAGAGTAAATACCGTCAGCGTTATAGCTGACGATAGTTAACGTAGTAAAATTTTGCACCCCCAAGAATGTTAAAGTGTCATGTCTTCTCCGAGGAGGGCCATTACTTCATTTAATTTTTCCAGACGTGTTTTTGAGGAGTTAGATATTTTTATGAACCCGTTAACCAGCGAAAGCAGGTCACGACAAGGCGGAGCACTGAACGCCGAAAGGCTAGCGCCGATGGATGCGGTGGTTCCGGCACTACTCTCAACTGCCGGGGTGGGTTTAGGAGGAAAAACTTCCGATAAGGTCCCTAACGTAGGTGTTGTGGTTTGTTTACTATTGTTTCTAGCAAGGAGTTCTTCTCTTTTTTTTTTTTCCTCTCTTCCCAGACGTTAATTTTAGGTGGTGGTGGAGGCTTGTTAAGTGGATTTTTTTTACATCCAGAGAAATTTGCTGGGTGGTTTTCGCCACAATGACAACAAGTTGGAGGAGTTTCCGGCGAGTTTTTACACTCAGCGGTTAAATGCATTGCTCCACATTTTACACATTTGGGATCTCTCGTGCAAAAATTCGAATTATGATAAAATCCCTGGCATCTAAAACACTGCGGAGGGCCTATTCTTTTCCTTTGGCTTTCTACTCTAATTTTACAGTACCCAAGCTCACCGATATTATAAATTGTTTTATTTTCCTCGTTTTTCTCGAGGGTGATAAGGAAGAGAGGCATCGGAAGTTTCGTGTGTCTATTAATCATGACTTGGCAAGAATTAGCGATGTTGTTCCAATTTTTTAACTCTTGTATTATGTCACCCGGGGGAGTAGTTTCCGGTAGACCTCTAATCACGACGCGGAGTTCTTTGTGCTCCGGCAATTGATATGTGAAGCTTTTAAGCTTGTATTTGTCAATAAAATCACGGACCTGTTGATAAGCTTGTGCGGTCTGGGGGAAAACCTTTATTCCTGATCCCTGTATTCTAGCAGTAATTCTTCCGCTGGTTAAATCCCTAAGCTGTTTAATGAGGAGATCTTTCCTCGGAATGTTGTCTATAGTGATGGGAGGAACTGGTCGCTCCTTCCGAGGAGCAGCTTGACCCACCGCAGCCGCGGCGGCCATATTAGGCCTAAAGGTTGCACGTGTTGCAGTGACCGGGATGTTTTCCGGCTCGACCAAAAAGTCGGGCGGCTCCTCGATCGTGAGGTTATCGAATTTGTTAGAAGTTTCCATAACTACCATTCGTTGTTTTTTATGCGTTAGATCGTCATTTAATTTCCTAGGTGATCGTTGTTTACGTCTTACGACTTTAAATCCATCATTTAATGGCATCTGGGCCTGGGGATCCCAATCTTGTCTTAGATCATTAAGTTCTTTCATTTTATCTTCGCAATCTCGACGTGCAAAAAACTGAACATGATATCGTGCGGAATTGCGAAGTTCAAATAATTGATCTTTTACACTAATCTGTTGTTCCTCAGAATCGAATTTGTATTGAGGGAGAGTCAAAATTAAATTATCAATTTGGCCGAGCATGGCCCACGCGGTGTCAGTACAATCAACATTGTCAACGGCGATCTTAAGATTTTCTAAAGACAAAGTTTGAAATGAAACCGACTCACCTGATTCCATCGCTACTTGATCCATCTTTAACTCCAACCACAGTAAGTGAGAGAAATGAACGAAAACTGAAAAAGAATTAAAACATTAAACCCTCACAAAAGAGGGGAATGAAGAAACACACCCGCTCAGGCGGGGAAAGCGAGAAAACAACCGGTCAATCGACCGATTGAAGAACCACGAGGGAAAAAGTTTCGCCGGTAGGTCGTAAGCCTACGCCGTAACCCTAACAGGTAGCCGCCGTCAGAACCAAAAGCAGAGACCGTACACCGAAGTGCAAGGCTTAAGCAGAGAGCAGACGGAACGAAGCCGGGGAATTGATATTTGGATTCCTGCTTGCTTGTTCAGTCTGTGATTGGTCGATGGTGTGAACTTATGAACTTATGAAGGAATCTGCGGGTACCTAGGCGGCGTAGGGATATGAAAGTGCTTACTATTGATTTACCTGGAGATCGGCTATTTCAATGGGGGCG